>BGPR01000008.1:3264597-3279885 GCA_013235015.1 Araneus ventricosus
GGGGGTGGGGCGTCTTCTTTTATTTTTTTAGAAAATAATCGAAAAAGCGGCAGAAATTCACTTAAAAACTTTTTGATTGATAAATAATAAAAGATTTTAAAAATATAGTAAAATATTGAAAACTTCCTTGTTTTGCCTCGAAAATAAATCAAAGGAAAAAGCAAAAATTTTCAAAATAACGACATTTTGATTTCAATATCTGGCTAATTATTGGTATATTCCCGTTGAAAATTGTTTCAGAATTTAAGAATGATATTGACTTATTAGACAAAACTAAAAACGAACAATGAAACAACAAATTAGTTTAGCCACGGAAGTGTAAATGTAACTGTCCTCAAAAGAAGACGCTGAACGTTAATAAGTTAACATATCTGGAATTAATTTTTGAGATTTGTTTTATTTCATCGATATCGCTCCGTCGACACTAAATTAGATGTAGTTTCGCAATTAAGAATCAACTCCAGATCGCACAATTTGAAAACGGCTATTTTCTTTAAACATTGCAGAAAAAAAATTACCAAAAGAATTTTATAAAACACCTTTATTAGCTTAATAAAAAGTGTAAATTTTTATTTTAATTATTTCCTACTTTTTGGTCTTGAGTTATAATTCATTATTTTAAATATAATACAATCTTCGAACCTACTTTTCTCAAACTCACTGTCAGCAGGTGCCACTCATAAAGAATCAAAACTTAATTAAATTAATCGATTTACTGGAAATTAAGTTCTGAAAATATTAAAACAGTGTATTGTCATCGAGAACACATGCCCATACAAAACTTTAGCACGTCAAGAAAAGAGTGAAACATCGATTTGAAAATTCCATTACAAACATGAAGCAAGTCAATTGAAAATGTGTAAAAAATTCAAATATTGCTTTGTTCAACAAATAATTATTGCATTATAAGTAGTCTGTTCTACAACTTGTGAAGTTCTGTTTCACCTGGCAAATTAAACTCTTTTTAGTACAATTAAAAATAGAGAAACCAAAATTCACAAAACAGCAGTTGTCCCTCATTACATAACTCCATCCAACTATAGGGATAATTAATGATATAATGTGAAAATTTTCAGTGATTTAAAAGTACATGCACATAAAAATTCAATCAAGATAACACAAAAGTACACGAAAAAATACACTTAAAATATCACAAATAAACATGCAGTAAAATATATTTTTAATAAAAGATTACATAAAAATTGCCATGAGAAAATCTAAAGCGGGGGCATCGTTTCTATAAAAAAATGATATTCTTAAATTTTCGTTGCAATGGGTTTTTTTTTCTGTACATTTCTTTTGCTGTGATGTTACGAATGCCTAATTTTCTCAAATTCTGATTAAGTTTCATTTTTTTTACTTCCTCGTAGATGAACTATACAAAGAGAAAGTATTGTAATCGTCAAAACATTCAAACTCGAGATTTTGACGAATCTCCACGTTTTAGAACTTCCCGAACCCAAAAAACACAATTTTGGAATTATGTTCGTTTGTCTGTGTGTGAACACGATAACTCAAAAACTATTAAAGCTGGAGGGATAAAATTTAGTACACAGTTTTATTATCATAGACCAAATCTGTCGAAGGGTTGACTGTCTGTCGGTCTGTATAATCTCACACTAGGCGCCATATTGTGTATCGGCTCACGACGTTTGTAAACTTTGGGATATTAATGTTTTCAAACATGAATTACAACAATGTTTTTGTTGTTGTAAACGAAATTCAAACCGATCTCATTATTTCAGCAAATCTTTTATTTACGCGCTTTTGTCATGTTATGGTCGTGTAGTATAAATTGTTTTCTTTAGAATTTAACTCCAAAGCAGAATTTTTACTTTTGTATTCATTGCCTTGCCTGTTTTATCGCACCTGCTTCAAAGCAATATTTTTTTAAACTTGGCAACAGATATTTGATTTCAGATTTGTTTGTTTTTTTACTTTCTCGTATACGAAGTATACAAAGCGAGACCGTCAAAAAATTCGAACTTGAGATTTTGACGAATCTCCACTTAGAAAGTGTACGAGAAAGTTTAGGGAAGATCGCTCCAGTTGGTTTCTACGAATATAGGAAACAATGGCAACGATTCTCATATAACAACTCTCTATAAGATTTAATTGTTTGTGCTACGCTTCAACGTTGTTTCGCGTTTGGGAAACAGCAAATGGATTATTTTCAAAAACAGACCACAACAACATCCAGGTGTCAGATAAATGAGCTGTCCACGAAATGAGAGCACTTAATATCAGAATTGTAAAGGTTCACAAATGATAGCATTTTTTAAACACTTTTATTTAATTTGACTTGTTTCAAGTATGTAAAGATCGAATTTTGCGATCGAGTTTTCACTTACATTCTGAAGTACTTGACTTTCGAAATTTCGTACTCTTTTCTGTTCTTCATGATATACACTATTTTAATATTTTCAGACCTTAATGATAGTTTATTTATTAATTTAATTAAGTTTTGATTTCGTACCAGTGGCGCCACTTGGCAGTGATTTTGAGAAAAATTGATTCGAAGTTTCCATTATATTTATGATGATAAATGATAAATTAAGAGCTGAAAAGTAGAAAATAATTCAAATACAAATAATTTCTACTTTTTTGTAGACAAATAAAATAGTGCGTTTAAAAATAGTTTTCATTAGCTTTTTCTTATTGTTGAATAAAGCGACAAAGTAATTACACAAATTGACTTATCTGCTGTGTCATTAATACTGTTGTAAATTTTTGTTGGTTATCAGTAATATTATTAACAAGAATTAATATATGAGCTCTAAATATGCTGAAATGATATTCATAAAAAAATCAATAGAATATCACGCATTAGTTCCTTAAAAAATCGCAGACTAATTTCTGGTTTAAAGCATATATATTGGATTTAATTGCGCCTGTATAATTAAAACATAAACAAATGCTGAATTATTTCGAAATAAATAAATATTTTAAATTCTTTCACAAAAACCATTTTTCAGTTCCGTTTAGTACCCGAATTTTCTGACAAAACTCCTCACTAAAAGCAATTACGTTACTCCATAGTTGACAAAAGCCTGCATAAATCATTTTTATTTTTGAATAGTTGTTGTTTTCATTTGTGTTTATTAAAACAACTAAAACCAATGAGAGTATTCTCTTCTGAAACTTCTCGTTTACTTCCACTTTTGGCATCTTTTAACCCTCTAACTGCATATTCCGCGATTTCCGCGTGTTGGAAATTCGTCTTTTTTTTGCTGCATCCTGCGATTTTCGCAAGCTAATGGGTTTACTTAGTACTTTTAAAGCATTGAATCATATTATACTAATAAAGTCCTACATGTAAACCTACATTATACTAATAANGTCCTACATGTAAACCTACATTATACTAATAAAGTCCTACATGTAAATAACAATTAGCTTGGTTCAATGATATTTGAACATGTTTTAAAACATTGCATCTAAATAGTGATTCAAAAAAAATTATGCAGTCAGAGGGATAAGGTGAGTTGGAACCCTAAGTCCGAAAATGTTAAATTGGCCACTTCGATGTACATTTTCTCAAAATCTGTTAACATGTTTGAAATTTTTATAGAAGTAAAGTACACCTTCCTCATTATACTGAAATGAGCTTTTGGTTAATTTTTAAATTTTTATAAATTTACAAAATATTTAATAAGACATATGAAATTTTATCCTATTTTAACACAAAAAAATTGTAAACAATAAAGTTTTGATTTTTTTTAAAAAAAAGCTCATTTCAGTATAATGAGAAAGGTGTACTTTATAAAAAATTTGTTGTTGTCTTTAAAAAAAGTTGTATAAAATGTTTCAAACATGTATCTATAACAGATTTTGAGAAAAGGTACATCGAAATAACAGGGTTAGAGTTAACGGACTTAGGGTTCCAACTCCCCTTAAGCTTAGTATCGTAGAATGGTGAATAGAATCGAGTATATACTTTGGACCTCTTCACGTTGACCGAATGGGTCGAAAATTTGATGAAAGTCTAAAATTTTAGTGTCAAGATGACAAAATCTCATTTATCTAGATAGTTGCGCCTGTGGATTATCACTTTTACGTACAGGACAGACCAACTAGGATCGCACATAGGCGATCTTGCGTCCCTGGCAGAACTGCTGAAGCTACGCTCCCACACACTACGTGCTACATATTTTGTTAATATACAGGGTTCCCACTTATATCCGTTACACCCCCACCCCCTTAACTTCTAAACGGTGACAGCTTAGGCCATAAATTTGGTGTCTAGGTATAGTAAAAAGGCTATGTGCTACTCGATGAGACAACTTGCAACGCCATCTATTGGAAAATTTTGGAATTAGCGGTCCTATCTCGCAAACGGTGAAAGATACGAGAAAAAAAAGTGAATTAGAAAGTTGTAGAACACTCTCTATTTAGTACGAAACGATACCTTGCGCACATTAATACTCGAAACAGAATGCAAAAAATGAACATTTGTTTGATTGTGATTTTTAACACTATGGCGTCGTGAAACGCGAGCGAAGCGAGAAATCCAGTCCAGAGTGCAAATGTGTATAGTGGCTAACAGAGAGAATTTTGAGCAATATAAATAAATGATCGAGAAGACAGAGACGTGTCTCAGTTTCTTTCTTCCACTCTTTATGACATGAGAATTTTCGAAATCGTGACCAAACAAATGCTCATTTTTTGCATTCTGTTTTGAGTATTAATGTGCGCAAGGTATCTTTTCGTGCTAAATCGAGAGTGTTCTACAATTTTCTAATTGATATTTTTCTCGTATCTTTCACCGTTTACGAGATAGGACCGCTAATTCCAAAATTTGCCGATAGATGGTGTTTTAAGTTGTCTCATCGAGTGGCGCATAGCCTTTTTACTATACTTAGACATCAACTTTATGGCCTAAGCTGTCACCGTTTAGAAGTTAAAGGGGGTGTAAAGGATATAAGTAGGAACCCTGTATATCCCTCAATGCCCTTCCCCCGGAAAGATTATCTACCTGCATTAATTTTCCTTCCACAGATTTAGCAAATTTTATATCCTCATATATGAAAAAATTGTCCTTGCTTGGCCCATTTCCCGCCAGCAAGGCGAAGGGCAGTTACTAGTTACCTATAGACACAACAATTCCCATATTTTTTATGCATCCACAGAAGGCTTATTCTTGGTTTTCCTTTTTTATTTACACAGCAGACCTTTAAAATCTAAATTTCGAATCTTGTTCTTTTAAATAGTTATTTTTGCGTTCTCCCCTTGTGTTTGCGCCCTTAGCGGGAGCCCGTCTCGCTACTCCTTCGGTACAACTTGGTGGGACCAATAGACAGTCAACCAGTTAGTTGATAAATTTGGCGTAAAATTTGTTACAGATTTATAATTCTGGCGATAAAGCAATATGAAAAAATTCATCTATCCAGCTCGTTGAGTTTTTGTATTATCGTGGTAACATTCATACGGACGGTTAGATGGACGAACTCCTCTTTGATAGAGATCTACAGTTTTGATGTAAAAACTACGTGCCGAATTTCATTCGTCTAGCTCAGTGATGGCGATCCTTTTTAGAAGTGGGCCATTACTTTTTTAATAGTAGCCCGTGGGTCACCAAGTCAGTGACGTCACTTGGAAAGAGGGGGAGGGTGTGGTAAAAAGGGTATTAAGAATTCAGAAACACCAAAACATTTTTAACAGACAATCTTGACAGTTGACAATTAGCTTGTAAAAACAGTTACATTTGCTGGGCAAAATATTAATGTCCTTGCACCCTACTTTTCTTAAAATATAAAATTAAATAATTTATATTAAGCAGCTGGCTAAACTATTGGATGGATTCTGAAACAGGAACCCGAGTAAAGGGTTTCATTGGGTCTGTTGACCTTAACTTAATTATCACTAACAAACATGTAATATACTTTTTAACATGTCATGACGCATTTGTTTCATATTTATATCGCTTCAAATTAGCTAGCACACCAAATTGGAAATGCGGTTTTCAAGGTGATGTAGACCACTATGTTTTTGACAGTACTTTCTCTAAAAAATTCATTTAAGTATACCTACTGACGCAAACAAAACATCATGGTTTAAAATTTTTAGTTAATAATAAATATGCACTTGTAAAACTGAAAAAGATTTTTAGGATTTGCAGTGAGATTTCTAACTGATGGAACGTTGTCAAAAATATATCAATGTTTCTTTAACATTGTTTGTGTTTTTTTCTTCTTGGAACATAAAATTTTAAATGTTTTCTATTGAATTTTCACGCATGCTCTAATGTGTTTAATATCCTAAGTTTTTGTTTAAATTTTTATTTGTCTTTTGCTTCCTGTTTTACTAGTTGATGTTGTCTCACGGGCCTTCCTTCGTCTTCTGTTTAGTTGTTAAGACCTTTTTGTTGTTGCTTTTTTGCAGGCTGTGTAATTCAGTTTTATTGTAATGTTTTGTAATTTGATGTGATGTTTTTCTTCCTGTTTTGTTGTTATTTTGTACTCCCCGCCGTCCGGGTCACTGCCTTACAATCTCTGGGTAGGCTGTGCCGGCATGAGAAAATAAATAAAATAAATAAGTTGACGATTATTTCAACACTGCGAGCCGTTCTACAATGCAACGAGTATAGCTCCCAATTTATGACCGACTGTGATGGTTCAGTGATACGAGAGAAAATCAGTTAGCCGACGTCTACTTGGAAAAACTTTTTATATAAATTAGACATTAGTTAATTGTACTTTATTTATTTTTTTTATTTTTTCGATTGCCTGATCTCTCTTTTATGATATAAAAAATAAGTTTATAAAAATCAACGTGTAGCTAATTTAAAAAGCCTTCGTGGGTCACTGTCTGACCCGCGGGTCACAGGTTCGCCACTACAGGCCTAGCTCGTTCCATTTATGAGCTATCGTGTTCACAGCAAAATTACAAAAATGTTTATAGTCCAGTCAAATTGTCATAAATGGTTACATTAATTAGGGTAGTTCCGATTTTTTGATATGTTGTATGGGTTGGTACAGTGTTGAAAAATCCAAGTTTTCCAATTCCCCCCACCACCGCGGGTGCCGCCATCTTGGAAAAACCGCTCAATTTTTGGACTTTTCCCTGTTTTTACAAAATATCTCCGAAAGTATTGGTCTGACAAAAAAACTCGTCTGCACTTTTATTAAACTAGAGAACATTGTCTACAATTTGAGACAAAAATGAAATTTGTAGCTCTAATAGTTCCCGAGATAGACCTCTTTGAAGTTTGAGAATTTTTCTCGAAAATGTAAAAATTACAGATTTTTGGTCAGTGATTGCTTGATAGCAAGTAAATGGTGAATCCTACACTAAAGTTTGACATAACAATTATAGTAGAGGTAAGTAGCTCAAGTTTAAGCCCAAGCTTATTCTTCTAGTTCATTTAGACTACGAGATACAATCTTTTGAATATTTGTGTAGTTTTTTAGGAAAACACGTGATAACTTGATACTGACAAAATCAATGTATTTATTAAAAAACAAAAAGGTCCATAGATTGTTAATTTTGTATATCACATATATTCATTGGAGTGCTCACTCGATGGACCCTTGGAATGATACATCTCCAAAACATTTGTTTTGAAATTGAAAAATTCCGTGATGTAAAATTAACATCATCAGAACATGTTGACACGAGGCCTTCTCGAATAGCCCGGGATAATGAAGATGCAGCAAAGCTCTCTCAGTGGCTTTCTGAACACAATCCATTCCCTAAAATTGATGTGATAATGTCAATAGATTTAGGAATTGTGGGAGGTAATGAAGTAAACTGCCATTTGTCAGAAGAGATTGGGAGAGATATGATTTCAAAAATGATGGGGAAAAAATTCGAAAATGTGAAATTCAAACGGAAGGGCAAAGTAGTGACACTTGCTTCTATTAACAGTTTCGTCAAAATTTGTAACATCAGCATTGTTGTGGATCCCCATATACTTTTTCACAGGTTATGCATAGCAAAGCAGTCAGATAACGATTTAAAAGCATTTTTCAAATTCGAACTGTCACCTTTTCCTACCTTGTTATTCACAGGAGAAAGCATGCGTAAGGGAACAAAATCTTCATTATATACATCATTCTCGCCCATTACAGAGGATGTAAAACCTGAAGGATCCCAGTATGTCGTGGTTGATGGTGGTCATTTACTGCACAAAATTGTGTGGCGACAACAAGCCACATTTGGAGCAATAGCTGACAGATATGTTCAATATTTGAATAATAAATACGGTCAAGATATAACTGTAATTTTTGATGGTTTCCCTGATGATGACAAAAAGAGCACCAAAAATTGTGAACGACTTCGACGGGCAGCCCATTTTTCTCCTGATGTAATATTTCATGAAGAAACAGTGTTACAATATACAAAAGAAAAGCTCCTTGCAAATGAATGTAATAAGAAACGTTTTATCGAACTGCTCAAGAAGGCTTTGCAAAAAGCTAATATCTGCGTGCAGCAGGCAGTTGAAGATGCTGACCTCACGATTGTGAACACTGCCATTTCTGTTGCTCTTCAATATGACTATGTGCGTGTAGTTGGTGAGGACATTGACCTTCTAGTTCTCCTAACTGCATTGGCATCGACACACAGTAATGTTTATTTTTCCAAAAGTGTGGAAGAGGGAAAACGCCAGATAGTTATTACTCAGCCACATCATTTAATCATAAATTCTCGAATGAACTTTTGTTTATTTATGCTATCAGTGGTTGTCATATCACATCAGCACTGTTTGGCCAAGGTAAAAACAAATTTATTAGTTTATTTTTGAAACATGAAGAACTTTTTAATAGAGCAGCAACATTTCTTAATCCTCAAGCAACAACAGAGCAAGTAACAGAAGCAGGGGGAAATGTTCTTGTTGCTTTGTATGGGGAAGATCCAGCAACTCAAAACCTTGATGAACTATGGTACCACTCATTTGTTAAAGCTGCAGCTAAAACTGAATTTAACCTCGCTAGATTGCCACCAACTACCGATGCTGCTCAACTGCATGCCATGAAAAGTTACCACCATGTGCAAACATGGTTGGGAAACGAAAAAGATCCCTTGAAATGGGGCTGGATGCACACTCCATCAAGCCTCTTCCCTAAGAAATCAGAGAAGGATCCAGCACCAGCGTCCCTCCTTCAATGCATTTCCTGTACTTGCAAAAAAGGTTGCACGAATGCATGTGGATGCAGGAACGCAGGTCTGCATTGTTCTTTACTATGCAAACATTGCATTGGACAGTTTTGCGAAAATCCAATGCCAGTCATTTTAGACAACGAGTCTGAAGAGGGAGATGCTCCAGCACCAATTGACATGGTTGATGAGCAATTGGAGTGTGAAGACATTGAATTGTAAGTAGTGTAAGTAGTAGTGCGGAATGGGAGCCAAAACAACGAGGGACATGGCGCGGGCCCTTCAAAAGGTATGAAAATGTAAAGTTGTGGTTCAGCAGACATTTTTTTTTCATGAAATTTGTGTGGTGCATAATTTATTTATAATTATTTATTAATTATTTATTTATTTACATATTTATTGATATATAATTCACAGAACTACTGAATATATGTGATATACAAACTTAACAATGTATGAACCTTTTTGTTTTTTAATAAATACATTGATTTTGTCAGTATCAAGTTATCACGTGTTTTCCTAAAAAAACTACACAAATATTCAAAAGATTGTATCTCGTAGTCTAAATGAACTAGAAGAATAAGCTTGGTCTTAAACTTAAGCTACTTACCTCTACTATAATTGTTATGTCAAACTTTAGTGTAGGATTCACAATTTACTTGCTATCAAGCAATCACTTATCAAAAATCTGTAATTTTTACATTTTCGAGAAAAATTCTCAAACTTCAAAGAGGTCTATCACGGGAAGTATTAGAGCTACAAATTTCATTTTTGTCTCAAATTGTAGACAATGTTCTCTAGTTTAATAAAAGTGCAAACGAGTTTTTTTGTCAGACCAATACTTTCGGAGATATTTTGTAAAAACAGGGAAAAGTCCAAAAATTGAGCGGTTTTTCCAAGATGGCGGCGCTCGCGGTGGTGGGGAGAATTGGAAAACTCGGATTTTTCAACACTGTACCAACCCATACAACATATCATAAAATCGGAACTACCCTAATTAATGTAACCATTCGAGTTTTTTTGTTACAATTTGACTGGACTATTAGTTATCGCACTGGAGGTGGTCTAAAATGTGGAGATTCATCAAAACCCGTTTATCACAAGATGCTGTACTATATTGTACTATATCGCTACGATATCTTCACGATATATGCGGCATTCAGAATATCGAACAACATCGTAGATATATTGTACAATAATCTTGTGCTACTAGGGAATCTTGGGATCGAATTTTTTGACGATTGCAGTATGTAATTTGTATAAATCCCGTACGAGAAAGAAAAAATACGAAGAGTGACTGGCATCTTATTCAGCTTATTTTGACATATTTTAAAGCTATATGTATTATATACAGGGTGTTGCCGAATTCGACCGGCAAATTCAGAGGGGTGATAGTAGGCATCAAGAGGATGAAAATTCACCATAGAACATAGGGTTCCACACGACATTTAGTCGTACAGGGTGCCGAGAATTGTGGGAAACTGTTAAAAATTAATTTAAAAAAAAACTATTAATGTTTCAATTACGCATTTTTAAAAGTTTTTTCATGTAGTTAACACGCCGGTTTGGTGATCCAGGGGGTCGTAAATTACTGAAAACGAAAAATTAGTTTAGAGCCATTATCTGCAAAAATATTAAAACGTAAAGAAAAAATAAAATCATGGAATTGTAGGGAATTTCACACTCTTTTAATTTGTTCTGAACATGTAGTGTGAAAACTGAAGAGTTTTTGAGATATTCACGAGAAACTCAAAGGGGTACCAGAAAACACGGATTGGCTTCTGCTGATCGGTAGCATACCGATGTTTGCAGAGGGTGTTGCCGAATTCGGTTATTTTTGCGATTTTTACCGAATGAACGTCGTTTTGGACTCTATGTTTTATGGTGATTTTACATCATCTTGATGCCTACTATCACGCCTCTGAAATTGTCGGTCGAATTCGTCAACACCCTGTATATAGCAAGGAAGTTTATAATGTGAAGAAGAAAATCCAGAAAAAATTACTTATAACTTAAATCACATATCTCTTACCATACATCTCTTTGTATCTTCGTATTGTAAATGTATAAAAATTGAATTACGATAATCTAATTTGCTTTTTTATAATACGAAGACCGCCATGGCCTAGTGGCAAAGTATCAGCCTCGAAGCTGCTGGATTTTCAGGTTCGAAACCCGATTCCACTGAAGATCCTGCCTGTATTGGCTTGTTGCCCGCTAAATCCTATGTAGGGGGTCATACGTCCTCCTGCTGGCGTGGTGCGAAAGTTTAGAGATGGGGTGTCAGCTCAGGTGTCGTTCTTGTCATCTGTCAGCTACTCAAAATTACAAAGTTCCAAACTAGCCCTTGTGTTGCTTCAAAAAGGGACGTTAATATAACGAAACTAAACTTGTAATAAAAAAATTATAATTATACAAACATTGATAAGCTTGTCCAACTATGTATTTCATTAAAAGTAACTACAAAGGGAATAAATGTTAGAGATGAGTACTTCTTCAAAAAATATCTTATTTTCCTTTCTCAATACTTGAATTCAGTTTCTTGGAATTAAAGTATTTTTAGTAGCACAAAAACGAATTTAGACATCCATTTAAACCCTACTACTTTTTTTTCTGAAATCTAAGAAAGGAAATACCTTTCAATGTAGTAAATGCGTTTCTTGCTTAATACAAAGGAAAAGTTAGTTTACTGAATCTCTCGGATGCTTTTCAATCGATAGCAGATTAACTTTGAACTTTTAAAGAGAGTAGCGTGATTTTGAGCTGTAATAAAAATAGAACCTCGAAAGGCCGAACTAGCTAACGCTTGACGCCAACCAGGTTTTCGAACTTCAAAGCAAACAAGCTGGTTGAATTTCAAATTTTATATAAAATAGTGGATATAGCTTATAGGAACTTTTTTGT
This sequence comes from Araneus ventricosus, assembly GCA_013235015.1. Lineage (NCBI taxonomy): Eukaryota > Metazoa > Arthropoda > Arachnida > Araneae > Araneidae > Araneus > Araneus ventricosus. The sequence goes on from BGPR01000008.1 coordinate 3,276,598, forward strand.
TAAAAAGAAGAAAAAAATCGAAGGAAGATTTGAAACTCGGGGAAAAACATGAAATGTGCTTATAGTATGGCATTGTAATTAATTAAATGCTAATAAAAATGCAAAAATTCCGACTTCTTTTTTATTGCTTTAAATCTATTATCAAAACTAAAATACGATTGTTAACTTTTTTTGTGTTCTACTTGGCAGAGGTAATGTTTGGAAGTGATGAAAATGGAATTACTCTGAAATGATTAGCTTAAAAAATATAAATGTGAACGATAGCCCTGTCGTATAAATAATAATGATTTACACAAAACTAATATTAATAATTAAATGTACCTATGGACGCTAATGATACCAGATTTTGTAGTTGTTACACAAAATGCAATATTTGCGTTCCATTTTGAATGCAGTTCTGTAAGCATAGAAGATGTGTTATTATTTGTTTTAGTGATTCGTTTTATGAAGGAACTATAAATTTAATTATCCAGAAAAATCTTTTTAGCTAAGTACTGAAAATAGTTCTGAGATTTCTGTTATTTCGAATATTAATAAGCGTAAATCTGTATCATATAATATACAGGATATTCACTCTAATCATATCCTAATAGCTAATTTCTAAACCATTATTGTTAAGCATATGCTTCCAGTTGGGATCTGTTAATAAGATAATGTATACACGCATTTTTATTTTAGGATAAGGTTCATATTCATTTCTTACATCATTTCTATTAAATAATACCCCATTTGATACATAATAACTATTAGAAAAATAATGTTAAAGTAGGAAACATTTTATCGTGAAAACGCAATTATTTCAACGTGAAAACAATTTATCTTATTTATTAGATAACACTGGTCAACTCTGTTTTTTGCCAATTATATTTCAGTGATTTCAGGGTAATTTGGTGGTGCTGATTCATAATCTGGCATTCTTTCTGTCAGATTGGTTCTAGTTTTCGAGATAAAGTGAAAATTATATTTAATAGTAATTTCTGCAGACCACTCAAATCGCATTGAAACCGTTTCAAATATAATTCAATAATAAAATTAAATCAATGCAATAAATCAACTTTATTCTAAGGAGTAATAAATATATAAATCACAAGATCTGCGTTAAATGTAAGTTAACGAATAAAATTTAAAACAATATTAATGAATGAAATAAAGAAATGAATTTCAACAAATAAAATAGATGAATTATGATGGTATGGTAAAAATACATGATGATGTTGCATTAAGTCCAATAAAATGAAAATTATATAAGCTGGCTCAGTTACTTCATAGAAAATCTTTTATATAATTTCCTATTATGTACAGTGGAAGTTTTGCGTTGGAGTCTCTAGCAGTCATAAGTCACATGTGTCCCCCCTCCCTTGATATCTTTGTTCCATACTTTGATACACTGGTAGCCGAAGTCTTTTCTTAAAGGTGCGTTAATTTTTGTTTCTTTCTGTATTCTTGGCATACGTTCGGAACTAACAAATAATATTCTAGTTTTGGAACTTAGTTTATCAAATGTTAGCCTAAACAAAGAAAATAAATAAATTTGATATTTTTTAGACCTAAATAACCTTTCGCTATGCATATACATTGACCTGTGGCATTTCATCGACAAAATGATATGTGAAGATTATAATGCAGATTAGAAACTAAAAATTGCATATTGAAGTAATTTCACATATTTTTGACAACTATAAAAGGAACCTGTGGCAGGAAGTTATTGACCGATTTTGATAAAATAAAATTTATTACTCTTAAGAAGTTGTGTACCTAACAGCTAATGCTATGATAAAGAGATTAATAATTTTTTAAATTTTATAAATTAATGAAAAACAGTCTAATTTCGCCACTTTTTAGGACTTTTAACGCCTATGCGGAAGCGGTAGATATCAGTCAATTTAATTAATTTTTCCCATGTTTTATTTCTCACCAATTCGCAAATTTTCCCGCTGAATATCGATATGAAAAAAATTGACTTTTTTTAGGCCACCCTACTGCAGACGCTTATGAAATGTTGACAATATGCATTATTTCAAAAACTAGAGCCAATTCAGCAAGCGCAAAAATAGTTTTGGATTTAGCAGCCTCAAGATACCCTAAAACCGTTAAAATTTCCTTGGAAAATGAAAAAAAAGTTTTTTTTCCCCCAGTGTAATCATCCTTTTTTAGGACTAATATAAGCTATATTTGGCGTAATGCAAGCTTTTTACGGAAAAATTTCCCAAATATTTTGAATCAATTTCGAATATAGTCCTTAGCCCTTGAAAAAATGGGCTAGAATGGATTCCTTGTTTATTTAATTCGATTATCTCAGAGTATTTCTTAGTTCTTTTCTTTCTTTGAAAGATTTTGATACATCCTTTTCTGAAGTTACCCGACATCTATTTTGAGACATATATCGTAATGTTGAACCGTTGAACAGATAATATAGACTACAACTGAGCCGGCGTCACCTCCCCAAACTTTCACACAACACCACAGCGGCTGCAGGACATTTGACCCTGACGGATCTAAAGAGCACGAGAGTCCCGTAAATGGCAAATCTTTAAAGGAAACGGGTCTTGAACCCGTGTCCCTCTGATACTGATGCCTTGACCCCACCACCACTGAATCAAACCCCTAAATAACAAAACTTGGGGATAAGCAATTCCTTCTTGGTTTCGTATTATTTCCGCTGTTTTCAAAATAAATTGCATGAATTGAATTACTTTATGTGTTCAAATGATTTATGTATTTATTTAGTTTTCTGAGAAAAATCAAAAGGAAACCAATTAATGTAAGGCATTTTGAATATAATTAATGAACGTTAATTACAGTGGTGGTACCATTGAAAACACCCGTTGCTTTATTCACAACAGTAATGTAGCTCAAAAATATATTCTAAAGTATTAAATTTCAATTTAAAATTCCAATTAATAAATTGAAAAATGCTACACTTTTAGATTTCAACTCATCAACAATTATACTTTCTTTCAACTGAAATAGTTCATTTTTAAATTCTTTAAACTCGAAATACTACATTTGCAAGATCAGTAACTCTTATCATGATCTCGAACTCGAAAAGCATGAAATATAAGAAAATGGAAACAATCGTTTTTTACAAGATCAATAACTACTATCATGATGTCCAAGTCAAAAAGCATAAAAAGTAAGAAAATGGAAGCAATCGTCATTTGCAAGATCAGTAACGACTATCATGATATCCAAGTCGAAAAGCATAAAATAAAATAAAATGGAAGCAATGGGAATTTACAAGATCAGTAATTACTATCATGATCTCCAAGTCAAAAAGCATAAAATATA
>BGPR01000008.1:3279987-3441601 GCA_013235015.1 Araneus ventricosus
CGTCATTTACAAGATCAGTAACTACTATCATGATATCCAAGTCGAAAAGCATAAAATATAAGAAAATGGAAGCAATCGTCATTTACAAGATCAGTAACTACTATCATGATCTCCAAGTCGAAAAGCATAAAATATAAGAAAATTGGAAGCAATCGTTATTAGCGAGACGACAGCGACCGAAATTAGGAAAAAAAATCATAAATTAGCAAATAGCTTTATAATGAGTAAAAATATCCATCATCAAAATTAAGCGAAACAAAATGCCCGCCATTCACAGAACTAGTGATTCTATCTTCTTTCAAAATTAATGGCACTGAAATCCAAAATTCTCTATTTAGCTGTATTTAATGGTCAAAGCTAAGTTTAACTTCACTTTTTTCTTTTGCAACAATTGACTTACACATTTCTAATGGCTTTTTCTAATTGAAATAAACTCTTTAGTGGATTAATGTGACGGGTTTTGTGATAGAAAAGTTACGAAATAAAATGTTAAAATAACAAATGTCGCAATAATATAACTTTATTATTTGATTATACAATTATTCATCATATTTAAAATGCAGAAAATGCATGTAGTATCGGGTTTTAAGTAAAGACAATTTTCAAGTTTTGCTTGTTTATATTGAAATAATCTCCGAATGATGTATTCAAATCAGTACTTTTAAAGACTTATTCAGAAAGTTGCAGAATTTTCGCAGCATTTAGAATGTGATAGTCTAAAAAAATTCAAATTAGTTATACTTCTACAACATCACTGTGCATTGTTATTATTTAACACGCTTATACCGTTCTTGGTTTACAATAATCCCTTACAAAATCTCTTAAACTTTTGATATTAGTTTAATAGAAGTCAATACTAACTATTTTGATTTAATCCCTAAACCTTATGACAGCCAAGCCATGGTAATAAATAAAAAATTATTTCGTGTCTGTATCAAAAAACCGACACTCTATGAAAAATAATCTTTTAGAGGATTGAACAATGAATACCTCTACGAGTACTAAAAATATACCTCTTTTGTACTTAATCACGTGATCGAAGCCGATCACGCAAGGTATGGCTGTAGTAGATATAAAGTGCATTATCACAAAATGTGCACATAATTCACTTTCTCGTGTTAATATCACCTGTCACGTCATTATTTTAAACACAGACATTTTCGATTAAGGTAGTCTGCATGGAATCAGACAGATCACATCGTTTTAGAAAAATTATTTCTCTAATAACAAGTTTATTAAATAAAATGAAACAAAAAAATCATATTTAATTACAAGAGCTGTATATAACTGTAGATATATTAGAGAGTTAAACAATAGCCGTATATATACTATTTTAAGTTAAACAAAAATTATTAAATAAAAACCATCTTTTATATTGTTCGTTTTTCAGATAATTTTATTGTAATTGTTATTTTAGCTCGTTAATAAGAATAATTATATATAGGTTTATTAAGAATAAACTTCCCAAAAATTCATTTGGTTTTTATAATAATAATTTATAACGAGAAATTTGAAAGATTTAACTATAACTCGCAAATTCAATTTTTAAAATAAAATTTGTGTTTCCATTGAAACTAATTACTTTAATTTTCATTCCCATTTCAGAGTACTGAGAGATATTATGTCAGAATTCAATGGAATTAAAAGGTATTTTCCAAATTTAAAATATTGATTAGTTACTAAAAACACATTACTTGTGCTGATAGAATACAGCCATTAATGAATAAAACATGATTCGTTTCAATCCAATCACATTCCTAAGACTTTAAGGAAAACAGTTGCTATTGATTATTTATTTATTATCTTGGAAGCAAATTCACATAGCTCCTTATAGAATATATAGTATATATATGTATGCACTAACATGTTCATAATTGGAATGTAACTGCGCATAATTTTCATTTCAGAAAATACTTTTCCCTACGGTTGAATGCTTTAACGCCGATATCTCAACAATATCTATGGAACGAAATGTGAATTCCTCAGATTTCATTAATCTTTCCTTAGTTACTTGTGATGAATTTTTCTTCTAAACTTTTATATTATACAAGAAAGGTTTTTCATATTTCTGCAACATTTTTGCTGAATCTATTCTAATGATCTTATGCCATATAAAATAGATCAAATACTTTAATTCAGCAAGTCTTATAAGTGAAGAATTAGAATAATATTTAATTTTGAACTGCAAGGTTTAGCATTTTATACTAAATTGTGTGCCTTAAAATATTCCAAGAATTTTTAATGGCTGTTCTATATTAAATGTTTAAATATAAAACCGTCATTAGTAACATTAGTAGCAGTTTGTTTGATTTCCTCTAAAAATGCTTTACAAACATTCTTTGATATAGATACTGAAAATTGCTGTTTTGATAAATCGGTTGAAAATATTTATCAATTTTAATTCTACACAGTTCCTTTTTCCACCAATACAGAAATGGGTTCTGATGTAAAATTGCAGCAGTTGGATATTTTCTGGTTGCTAATACAAAATTCCTTTTGCAATCTCAGTGTATTTGCAGCAAAAATATTGAATTCCATTGGTTTATTCCAGAATTCAAGGTAATGATACTTAATGATTCTTCATGAAGAACATTTGAATTCAGTTATGCGCTCGGGAAACAATTACAATTTTGTGCAGTTCAGTTTCGCTATTTCAAGCTATGAATAAACATATGTATTTTGCCATGCAAAATTGAACAAATTCCTGTTCGATACTAATTTATCCTAGGATGTATTTTGCCATGCAAAATTGAACAAACTTCTATTCGATACTGGTTTATCCCAGGATGTATTTTGCCATGCAAAATTGAAAAAACTCCTGTTCGATACTGGTTTATCCCAGGATGCAAGCTAATGACACTTCTTGCTATTTTTTAAGAAGGTTTGGACTTAGTTATGCAATAGGTAGCCAACTACCATTTCATGGATTTCGTGTTCACTAACGTAAACCATACATAAGTACGTGTAGTTCGCCATCCAAAATTGAACGGACTCCATCCTTCGCATACCAGCAAAATGTAATGCAATTATTAATTTTGGGAACAAACAGTATTAAAATGTTTTCGGGAACGTTATGAGAAAAGAGCCTATATCTCAAAATATATACTTTTGAGCTCTCAGTTGTACAACTGCTTTCATTTCTACATTGATTTTTTTTTAACTTAAAGATGGAGATGAGTTTTCCTCAGTAAAAGAGAAATGTAAAAGGAATTTCAAAGAACAGTTTGAAGGAGACAAATATAAGCAATCCAATACGTTTCAAACTGAAGCCAAAAGATATTTGGGAGTATGGGCCGAATAATGGTATTAATTTTTAATTGAATTTAAATAACGTAATAAATATTCCTAAAAAGTTTCAAAACTTATTTCTCTTCTACATGAACTGTATATAACACCATAAAGGTGAGAGTGATATAGATAACGCACTTTTTTTTAATTAATATGGTTCAAACGAACTTTCAATTTTATGCTTCCTCCGACTTTTAAAAAAAATTCAGAAAGGAATAATCACTAGGGTTTTTATCGTTAAATTCCACTAACATTTTTGATAATTAAATTCAAACATATGCATTTGAATTTTATAACTTTCATTGTAATATATATAAAAGAGACCAAATAAACATTTTTTGTTTCGTTCTTACGAGAAGAATATTCGTTATTCTTCAGACATAGCAGTTTATTCACTTTTTTAAATGTTCTTATTTTATGAAACCTTCTAAATCTTTTGGAATACAAATAATCAACACTGTTGTAACCAGTAAGGTAAGCTGATATTACGGGCAACTATACATGAAAAATTGTCCTTAATACAATGATATTCACTCGCAGGCGGATATTTTCTCTGCTATTACCACAAGAACTACTGTTATCTATAATATGCAAGCCTTCATTTGATATCCTATCAGTGTCAGATGATTGTAGTAAATTTTTTATTCATAAAATGGAATCAATTTCTTAATAAATATTCTTATTATACGAAACCTACAAAATATTTTCAAACGCAAATCATAATCACATTCACAATCATCAAGGACATATAACATTAATGTTAGCTATAGATAAAAAAAAGTGTATTTCATATAATTTTACTTACTCCAAAGTCTATAAATGGACCCAGACGAATATTTTCTCTGCTACTACCACAAGAACTACTGTCATCTCTAAAGTACAATGCTTCATTTTCATGTCCTGTCAATGTCCGATGATTATCGTAATTTTTCCGCATATCAGAAAGTGCAAGCTTCTGTTTACCTGACAGTTAAAAATAGCACTGAACGCAACGTGATGATGTTGTTGTTGTTATTTTTGACTGGATCGAAACTCCCTCGCTTCGTACTACACCTGAGATTCTCGAATTCAATGCCCATGAAATCTCTCGGCATTTATGGTTCAATGTCAAGCATGAAAGATGATGAGCCAAGCCCAAAATTTTCACAATTTTATACTTTGTTTACTGTTGACGCTTCCCCGTAAGAATTCCGTAAAAAAGCTAATAGTTCGATATCTTCTGCACAGGCGCTGTACCAAACTCCTTAAAAGAGAAAGAAGACATGTTGGATTCTAGATGTGAGTGCCACCTAGTGGAGATTTTATAATTAAACTGCCCAAAAGAGATCGAACTGTGTGACGTCACGGAGATATTTCGAAAGCGGAGGCCTGTTTTCATATTGATTTTTGTTGTATTCGTGTTGATAATCGCCTCCACAGAAAACAAGACAGAAAAAATGAACAAAAAAGATTAAACGTGTCTTCTCACGTCTCTTGAGCTGTATTTCTCCAGCTTATATATTTATTTTTTGTTTGCTTTCAGATATAAAAGGATATTTAATCTCCCGTTTTATTCATCGCCAGCACGCTTAATTCTGTTCGTTTCTTTCAAAAACGCCTTTCATGCAAACAAACCATTCAAATCAGAAAATTTGGTTCGCGATAACATATACAAAACTTTAAAGCATCAGCAATTTAAAACTAAGACGATTATCTGTATAAAAGATGAAAAGGGATTGGATTATGTTTACCAGTTTATCATGATTTTGAAATCTCATTGATGTGGATACCTAGTTTAAAGAAAATTCTATAAAAATATGTTATTGATATTAATCAATGACATCTTGAGCTGTATTTCTCCAGCTTATTTATTTATTCTGCTGCTTCTAATATAAAGGATATTCAATTTCAGTTTCCTTCATGTCTGGCGTACTTAATTATGCGTTTTAAAGATGCCTTTCATTCAAACAAGCCATCTAAATGAGAAAATTTGATTCATGATCACACATACAAAACTTTTATAAATTTGCAGGGTCGGATTAAGCCGTATAGGGGCCCTGAGGTAATGTATATCTCAGTACCCTCATTTCCCCTCCCCATCTTCCAAAGCCAGATATTTTAGCATTGATTCTAATCTAATCTCTATATCAGTAATTTTAAGTAGCAAATTTTGACGAGCCGAAATAGCAAACCATTTAATTGCGGATCACTTTCAAGAAGAGATGATTTTAGTACATCGCTTCAAAAATGCAAAATTAAAATTTAAAAGTAATTTATACAAAATAGTACAAAAAATGCCAAAATTTTTAAATACAATCTAAATACTATTTAATTATAGGATCGAATATTTTTTTTTAAATCAGAAAGCAACATTTTTTTAAATTTATAAAACAGCATAACCTGAAACTTAGAAAAGGTAATTAATTAGTAATGTTGTTAGAATAAAGTTCCAAAATTTAAACGATATTTGGTTTTATTTTGAGTACAGGAGTGTACTCCGAGTGTACGGACTTTTTAAGTTAAATGAAAAAACAAAATTAAACAATTGAAAGTACCGCAAAAAATTAAATAACTGAAAAAATCATTAGACCTTTCATTAAATCGCAGGGCCCCTGAAGTTGTGGTGCCCATAGGCAGCTGGTTACTTTGCCTATTTAATAATGGCACGGCAATTTATCAGTTTATCGCGATTTCGGAATCAAATAGACGCCGATATCTAGTTTTAAAATTGAATAAAAATATATCATTCATATTAAGAGTGACATTCTGAGCTGTATTTCTCCAGCTTAATTATTTATTTTTATGGTTCCTTTCAGTAAGAAAAGTGTATTAAATCTCTAGCTTTCTTCATCTCTGGCGCACCTAATCTTACTCGTTGCTTTCAAAGATAGCTTTCATATAAACAAACCGTTTAAATCAGAAATCGAGCCTCATGATCACACATTCAAAACTCTGAATCACAGACGAGTGAAAAGAAAAAATGTGTCTGTAAACCAGATAAAATGCGATTCGATCACGTTTGTTAATTTATCACTGTTTTCAAATCACATAGAAGCCTATATCTAGTTTTTCAAAAAATTAAATAAAAATACACCATTCAAGTAAATCAGAAGGTTATTTGTTCGAACGTTAGAAGTGCATCAAATTTTGATATTTTTAAACTTATAACTTAAAATAAAGTCTTTTACAGTCGCTATAATTCAATTCAAAGATTTCTGGGAAATATTTCATCTGAAATGTTCTGTGGACTGTTAGTTAATTAAAATGACGTCACATTACGAAAACAGAATGTGTTATTTAAACAGTTAATAGCGTAGTTTTTACTGTCAATGCTTCATGAGAATTGGATATATTTTGCAGTTAAAGCGTTGAATTCATTATTTCATAGAATAACTAGATATTTCATGAATTACCTAGTTATTTTCAATCCGTTATTTCATAGAATAACTAGGTATTTTATAAATTACCTAGTTGAATACATAGTTATTCTATTAAATAACTGAATTATACGCTTTAGCGATAACTTACACACAAAAAGTAATAACAAAAAAGGCAAATTATTGGAAAACCTTACAAAATATGATTACTGAAGAATATTTCATCGATTTTATTGCTAACAGAAGTTTCTTCTAAAGCTAAATTTCGGATCATTAATATTCTACTGTACTTCTTAGATATTAAGGAAATCTTAACTTCTAAGGGTTTATAAGAATAAGATGTAGACAAAAAGTAATAACGAAAAAAAGAACCTAGTATTGGAAAACCTTGCCAAACATGATTACTGAAGGATATTTCACCAATACTAATGCTAACAGAATACTTTTTTCTCAAGTTAACTTCCGGATCCTTAATTTTCCAATGTACTTCGAAGATATATAATATCTGAAATGTTCTATGGATTATTGGTTAAATTAAAACGACAGCACATAGCTGCACGTGTCATTTAATTAGAAATTTAAAAAATCTTAACTCTCAAGTGTTTATAAAAATAAATTGTAGACAAAAAGTATTAACAAAAATATTTAGTATAGGGAAAACTTACAAAATATGGTTATTGAAAAATATTTAATCAGTCCTTGTGCTAATGAATTTTTTTCTAAAAATAAACATTTTAAGATGCACTAGCAATTTCTATGGTGAAAGTAAGCCCTTTGGAAATATTTAATAAAAGTTTAATAACTCAAAAGTTTCTTAAAATATTTTTACAAGTCGAAGTTAAGAAAAGTTTACAGAAGTCGTACAGCTAGCTATCTGAATATTTATATCTCAAATATATTAGTAATTTCAAGTTATTTATGTATGCTTCTAATACTTTTTGCATATTTAATGCAAATTATTTTACGTTATTAGTCTTAAAATACAACACTTGTTTCCATTGCTTCTCCACTGTTTTTGAAATTAATTTTGTGTTAACAATCAGTTTGTCTTTTTATGATAAGGAATACGAAATAAAGCCTTTTGAACAGTGGTGAATCCAGGAGGGATATGAGGCTGCAGACCCCAAACCAGAATTCTTGATTTTTTTTTCAAATCACTACACCTATTTGTTCTTACTCTCTTTTCTAAAAAAATAAAAAGTGCCAACATTGCTTTCTGGCCTGGCAGAATCGAAAATTTTCTCGCTTTTGTAGTCATTCCATTCGTACTTGCAGCGTTAACGCGATCGAAAACATTTTTTGACTAGTTATTCCATTGTGTTTTTATTAAATTATCGAAAGTATTGTTGTATCCTTTGTGATTCTTATTGTCAGGTGAATGAAGTTAAAATGTATTTACTTACATAAATGAGATCACGAAGATACAAACATTTATTACCCAGACCCAAATCCTGGATTCACCACTGCTTTTGAAATTAATTTTGCGTTAACTTCTGAATGCACAAATAATAATCCAAGGCACTTGTTTCTCCTATCACTACACACCAAACATTTTTATAAATAGACAAGCATTGGTTTCTTTATGACTATATTAATTTAATACTTGAAAAGGAAGAATGAGCAATAAAAACTTTAAACAATCAGTTTTAAATACAGAATTTAATATTGAGACGTTCACTCACATCAAGTGTTTGACTTTTCTCTTAAGAGTGCATTAACAAAGGGATAGCAAGAGCGTCCCCCCAGCTATTTATTCGGTGTCGCTGGTTATTTGATTAAATATGGGTGCTGTTGATTCTTTTTGTTATGGATTCCCCCCTCTTGTAAGGAAAATCAAATAATTCAACCGTCAGTTCCGCAATAAGCTCTTATATCTAATTAAAGTCTACATTTATTTGGTATTTTACACATATTAACCAAAATTTAGTAAAATAAAACCATTTTTTGTTGCAATGAGGGTGCTCTGTTTATATTTCATCCTAAGAATTATCAGCCTTTGAAATAAATGCATCCGTGTTCAAAATTTTTCATTTGTGAGTTCACTGAGTTTGTGACTAGATCATTTCCGCTTGATTAGATTTTATGCAGACCGAAAAATAGACCGTTTTTGCGCACTTTTATTTAACTTGTCTCGTTTTCTCTCCTTAAAGTTTTATGATAAATTTTTCAGTCACTTCCTGATGTGCTTGGGTTTTGAAATTTTGCACATTTGTATGTTCTTGATGATAATACACGGTTTCAATAGTTTATAACTCAATTATTAGTAAATTGAGTAATTTAATTAAATCTTGATTCCATAAGAGTAGCATCGTCGGGTTGTGAATTTGAGAAAAAATTTATTTCGTGATTCAATAATATTTATATCAATGAATTATAAATTAAAGACTAAAAATTCGAAAATAAATAAAAGAAAAAAAGAAAAGTATCAAAATTTGCAGTTACATTTTAGATGATATGTCCAGATTTATTTGAGATTTTACTGTGACATCAGGTGAATTGATACCATTAAAAGCATTCAAAGCAGGATAAAAGAAAAAGTCAACATTTTTTCGTGTTAATTTCGTGTGTCTATAGCCCTTCTGTGATTTTTTTTCTAAAAGTATCTTACTAGTTCTGACATGAATTGCCCACAAATCATTAGTTCCGCATTTTCAAATATTTTTAACCCTTCTTCAGAAGTGCAAACTCTTTTCAACTGAAAATGCTATCAGAAATATGCAAATAAAAATAATAAATAATAAATATTCAAGCAATTTTGCAAAAACCTGAACCTCTTCTGACTTTTCTTTAGTTTTGGTGTTAACATGTTACAGATTATTAATTTCCCACTTTAGAATAACAATTAACACTTAGAGTGTATATGGAATGGAAAAGGAAAATATTGCTGAGGAAAGTTATTCATGAGGCTTTCCAGAGCAATAACTATATATTGTCAAATTTCTTCAAACGCATGAAATTTTATCTTCTTTTTAATCATTTTAATGGACAACTACTTCGATTTTAAGGTTAAGCAAGAAGCATTTTTCCTAAGTATTTGGCCAATCCACTTCTTCATGTCCTATGAAAATAATAGTAATTAGTAATAAGTAATAGTGTCATAGTATTTATAAAATCTTGTAATTCATATTAATTAGTAATAGTGTAGTAGTAATTATAAAATCTTCAAGGTATATAATAGTTTTCGACACTTCAAATCTATTATTGAAAGAAACTTCGTTAGGCTAATTATTCCTTCCTGCCAGAACGCTTAATATCAAAAATAAATGCAACAGTATTTACTATAATAAAAGCTGTCGCATATGTTAATACTTCAAAGCAGAACTGGAAAAAAAAAAGAATTCTGAAATGTTATTACAATTTTAAAATGTTCATTTACTTTGATTACTTTACTCTAACTCCTTAAAAGGTTTGGACATATCTTACTTGTGCATCTCTTTATCATGTTATTAAATTTACTAACTAGAATTGTCATTCATAAATTACTTAGAATGTGCAAACAATTCAATGGATGGATTCTTGAAGCAACATATTTCCAAATTAGAATGTGACATCTAATTAGATAGAAGGAAAAATTAAATTATCAAGAATTTAAAACTTATTTTCCAACACTCAAGCTAAAGGCAACCGAACTTGAAATTAATATATCCTACTCTCCTTGCATAAAACTCCTTATATGAAAAAAAATCATCGGTTCCATATAGCTTTCTCAAGTGAAATTCTCTTTCGATACGGTAAATATTCAGATACCCTGTAAATGTGTTTCATAGCAATAAGACTCTTCTAGAGAGGAAGAGAGAAGAAGGACGTGTTCAATAAAGGAAAAGCTTCCTTAACTGAAAGAAAAGGAAGTTGAAGTTGAAATCAATCATAATATTTGTGCAGCGAATTTCTGTAAAATTATTTTATTCAGTAAATTTTATATTTGCTCCAAATCAAAATTTTATATTTGCTGCAGTACAAAATTGCTACAAACATCTATTATTTGCGAAGCTACTTTTTACGCTTCTTCTATTAGACGAAATGTTTTTCAATGATTCTGTATTAATTCCTAGAAAATTCCTTACTGGCAAGAATAAGATTTAAAAAATGATATCAAAACTTTTTTGGCTTATTAAACCACAATTTTTTTGTATGTTCATTATGAAACATTGTATAGAATTTTATAAATTAAAAGTTAAAAGGTGGTAGAAAAAACTGGTAATATTTATACAATATAGGTATATTTGTTGACAAGAAATATTTTTTATTTTATTTGAAACAATTGAAAGGACATGACTTAATAAGCAGGCATCTACAAAGAATTTTAAATCTGAAAAGTAAGATTATTTTGAATTTATCAGATCACTTATTTATGGAATTCTATGAATAAACAATTGCAAAACAGAATATGACAGAAAACAAACAATCACCCAGAGTTTATCATTTTTATTTTACTAAGATTTCATTTGTACAATAGTATTTCAAAGTTTTCATTTATGCATTTGTATGTTCTTTTTTTATTTTGTTTGAGCATACAAACGATTTTTTTACCATTGCTAAACAACGATATTACAGCACAATACTGCAATTTATCTTTAAAAGTTCCTAAATCCATTTTTCATGCGAAGTTCCTTTTCACAACTCGTCCAGGTCTAGGATATGGTAAAAGGTAAATTGAATTACTCGATGAAATTTCTTTGTTTAATTTCTTAGCCAGACTAGGTACATCTTTCAATTTAGAAGATTGGCTTCCAGGACCATCTTCTCGAAAAAATGTTGCAAAAAATTCAGAGTTGTTTTCAGTTTGTGAGTACGGCAACAAATATTCATGCGCGTTTCTTTTCAAAATTTCGTCTGCTGCAGAACGCCCTGGCCTAGGAATTGGTACAATACTTGTGGATCGTCCTAGTCTTGGATAGGGCAAAATTGCGTCTGATCTACCTGGTCGTGGGTAAGGCAATAATAAATCTGATCTACCCGGACGTGGGTAAGGCAATATAACATCTGATCTTCCTGGTCGTGGGTACGGCAATAGTAAATCTGATCTACCCGGACGTGGGTAAGGCAATATAACATCTGATCTTCCTGGTCTTGGAAATGGCACAATTGAATTAGATCTACCTGGTCTGGGGTAAGGCAAAATTAAATCTGATCTCCCAGGTCTTGGATAGGGTAAAATAGTTGTTGATCTTCCTAATCTTGGGTAAGGTAAGATTGAGTGAGATCTGCCGGGCCTAGGATACGGTAAGACAGAATTCGACCTACCTGGTCTCGGAAAGGGCAAGATAGTATTGGATCTTCCTGGTCTTGGATACGGTAAAAGAGAACTTGACCTTCCTAGTCTTGGGTAAGGTAAGAGGAATGTAGACTTTTCAGACGAAATACTACGCTTCTGAAACTTTAAATGAGGATTGGATAAGTAGCCAAAAGATACTTCGCTTTCTAATAGCCTTTTATTTCCTAAATTTCTCCCATCGCCCATTTTTTCTTCATTTGAATAGAATGATGAGTAACCAGCATTTTCATTGTCTCCTTTTGTAATTTTGAATAAATGTGGATGACTATTTGCATCTCCTGGCAAAACAGTTGTTGATGCCTCTTCTTCATTCAAATCTCGTTTACCTGGTCGAGGATACGGTATAACAAAACGCGAACTATCTTGATCAGAGTTGATCAGATTATGTTCCTTAGCTGGCTTCGAATAACCCGGTTCTAATAAAATATCTTCCTCTGACTCCAAAATAATTTGCTCATCATTACCTTCTTCTGATCGTTTGATTTCAAGGGTGGAGTCTAGATCTTCATTAAGATCATCAGAATTCATATCGTTTTGATTGATCTCTGATCGTCCAGGCCTAGGATAAGGAAGTAATCCATATTGAACTGATTTTGAATTTTCCTTTTCCTTGTTATTAATGGCTTCTTTCGATGATCTCCCAGGCCGTATGTTAGGTAAAATAAAAATATGCGATTGCTCATTCTCAGGTGTTTTTGTCTTCCCAGAAGATCGACCATACCGAATTTGCGGAATAAGGGACTCATTTGTTTGTCGTCTTACTTCTGAATCAAATGATTTCAATTCATCTTCCTTTTTCTCTACTTCCGTTTCTATCTCACGGCCAGGTCTTGGATAAGGTATAATTGCTCCATTATCATCAATACGTCTTTTCGAAGATTTTAAAGATTCCAAATTATATTCTTCCTCAGAACTCTTTTCATTTTTAATTTCATCAGAATCGAAATCTGAATTCTCAAAAGAGTCAACGGATTTTCCAAACCTTGGAATGGGAATCAATGAATCAGATCTTCCATACCGAGCCATTGGTATCAAAGTTTCCGATCGCCCATATCGGGCCATTGGTATCAAAGAGCTTGATCTTCCATATCGAGCCGTTGGAATCAAAGTATCTGATCTTCCATATCGAGCCATTGGAATCAAAGACTCTGACCTTCCATATCGAGCCGTCGGAATCAAATTACCTGATCTTCCATACCGAGGCATTGGAATCAAAGAATCTGACCTTCCATATCGCATCATGGGAATTATGGCATCTGATCTTCCAAATCTTAGCATAGGAATCATGGATTCTGATCTTCCGTATCGTGGAATAGGAATCATATTATTCTTTTTAATATGTTGTATGACATCGTTTTCGAAAATTTCTTCTTTATTTCTGTCTTGATTATCTAAAATATTTCCATGTGAGAGATCTGGATTCGACTGTTCAGAAGACTCAACATATCTTCCGAATCTTGGAATAGGAATCAAAGAATTCGACCTTCCATAACGGAGCATTGGTATAGCTGTATAACTATTTCTTTTGTCTTCCAGTTCGAAAATATTTTCCAACTGATCACTTTCATCAGAATCTAAGATTTGCGTGGTTGTGCGTCCAGGTCTTAAATGTGGGATGACATACAAAGAATTAATCTCTGATGGTGATTTCTGAACAGATTCAAGAAAGGCTTCCTCTTCAGATGATTCAACAGCTTCTGAGTTCTCGAATCGTGGTAAAGCTCTTGATTGTCGATACACCTTATCAGGAATATTATTTGTGCTTTCAGCTACCTTTGAGTTGTTAGGATTCTTATGATCAATTGTCGGATTCTCAATTTGTTGCTGAAGCTGGATTTTTCCATTATTTACAGAGGATGCTGAAAATAACGAATAGAGTACTTAAAAGACAAAGAAATATTAAAACAAATGAATTGCTTCAACAGTATTATGATTCAATCACTGACAATATTATCACTCAATTCCTGAACATTCTGAAATTCAAAATAAACTTAACTAAACGTTTTTGTTATGAAAAGTCTAAATATTTATGAAATAATACAGAGGAATGGGAATACATAATTATTTTATCATATTGCTTCTTAAATGAATCTTTCTATTCTAATTTATAGTCTTTCATTCATCAACCATAAGAAAGATATAGTTACGTCTCAGTGTTGATTTATTTTCTAAAATATTTTTGTGGACATAAAAGAAGTATAATAGCTTTCGGTTCAAATAGAGTGAAGCAGAAAAGTTTAACTTTAAAATGTTATTTTCACCATGAAAATTTTTCAAAAATAATATTGATCAAAGAACTTAATTTTATAAGTTTGAGATTTCATGCCCATTTACTAAAAATTCTGCCGTAGAACATATTATTTTAACAAGTTTAATTTTTCTAAATTGCAAATTTAAGCTCTTTCCTATCATGATAAAATCTTCGCGAATTTACTTATATTATTAATAACTCTTGATATTTCTCTGAGTTATTTTAACTAAAAATATATTAGAATAACTTATTTGCCTATAAAACAAATAGATGTTACACATCTTTTTGAATTGTATCCTTAAACTGCAACTGAATACAATTTAACTTTTCTATCACCGTATGTCTCAATGGTTTATTCATTTAAAGATTTGGCACTAAAGATATCGTTCTACATTAAATTAGTAGTAAAAATTAAATCTATATTAAAGCGACTTAAATCCTATGAATATCATATGCAATATACTATTTCATTAAAATTCAAAAATTTATGTATTGCTTTAACTTAAGTTGTATAAAATAGGATTAATCATATTTAAAAAATCTGTATCTACTTGTACACATTCAAGGAGATAGAAACCAGGACATTTAAAAGGAATATCAGTTTACATTTTCCTTATCTTTTAACCCTTTTTAAGACCTTTGGAAGTTTACTTATCTTTAAATCCATCAATTTTTTCATGTTTGTGATAATCTATTTTACCACCTTTGGTTACAGTTGCTATCTCAGAATAACTTCATGAACCACAAAAAGTATTAATCACCGATTTTACCACATAATGAGACGTATACAAAAAATTAATTATTATTAATATTATTTTGAGATAGTTATGTGCCAAAAGATGGTTGACATAAGCTCTAGGCAAAATTTTCTATTAAACAAACGCCTAGATGTTTGAATTTCTCATCTCGAATCATAAGAAAGTGTCTTAATTTGTTAATTAATTATTAATTAAGCAAATTAATTAAAAAATAAAATTAATTTTATCTTATAAGATAAATGAATTTCTTTTCTTAAAACAATATCAATCACTAAAATCAAAAAAGTTTCCAGAATAAATTTTTGAAAATATATTTTTAAAAGTTAAATGAATTTGAATACACAGTTTCCAACGTAACCTCCTGCTGCATTCATATATTTGCAATGGCGTTAGTACATTTGGTAAAAACATTCCTCGAAAACAATATCTGAGAGTTCTATCAGTTGTCTTGTCATTTTGAGTTATCTTATAATTCGAGAAAATTTATCTTTTAGGTTTAGAATTTGCTTCTGAAACAAATAGAAGTCGGTTGGTGAGAGGTCGGGTGAGGACGGTACATGTTCACGGCAACAATTATCTCGACAAAATATCTTTTTCAACATTCCACATCGATATTGAGTGGCAGTGCAATAAAGCAAAACTCATTCATATTTTGTCTAATTTTCAAGCCTTCTGAGAGTGTCAGTCTTCTTCACCGTAAGCGGTGAAGAATTTCTGAGTAAAGTTCCTTACTTACAGTGATTCTTTAGCTAAATTCTTACTGAGTGACAAACTTGTAATTAAAAAAAACATCACACCTTTCTTTTGTTCACAAGATAAATTTGCTGCTTTGGAGACGTCCTAACTTCTACTCACTAGGCGGAAGTTTCGGCTGACAATCGCACAGATTTTTGCTTCAATAAGCATCGGTGTTTCTTACAATAAAATGTTCAACTTTAACTTCGCTCGTCATTCGAGAGAACTTTCCAGAATTACTATTCGAGAATATTCGACATTTTGGTAAACAATGAGGGAAAAAAGTTACTTAGAGTAAATGTTTGCACCTGTCACAATACAGGCTTGGTACCAATCAGGCACCAAGGAGTTTTCGACTTTTACCCTATCGGCCTCATTGTTTACCTCTTTTCATGCCATTATTTTAGGTGAAGCATGAATGTGAAAATTTCGTACTTTCATTGCAATGTTTTCATCTGTTTACTTATATACAGAGATTTAAGAAAGAACCAACACAAATAATCATTTATAACGTACACAGACATTCTTAAACTTTGTTAACATTAAATATATGATTATATATGCACTATGTTGTAATGGTAATTAAGATCTTGACTAGGGTTCCTATAATCTAAAGTTCAAATATTTTAAAAGAACAAAATAAGATTTTTCTCAGGTAATACAAGAATACTGTAAGTCATTTTTTTGCGTGAAAGTCCTAGATTCTTTTTGGGATTGACTATTTGTTAATTAATAGAACATAAATTCTAAACAGTATTAAAAAGGAAAAGCATATAGTATACTCTTCGCACTAGTTTGAGAGATTTTATGAACCATGTTATTAGAAAGCAATTTGGTTAAATTTAATTATCTACCTAAACTTAAATAATACATATAGAAAAGACTCTTTTTTTGACATAAATTCTTTCATGCTATAGGGTGGAAATAACTTTGTCATTATTGATTATTAAAACAGATAAAGTTATAAAGTTATTTAATTTGCTAACATCGACATATAGCTGTATAAACTAAGTATTTCAGATTTGAATACAACATTGTTTAATTCTTTAATAATATTTTATAAGCAGATGCAAGCTTAATTTATCAAAAGTTTGGTAGTTTCCTAATTTTTGTTTTAAGAAGAGAACTAATATCTTAATCAGAGTTGTTTCTGCTTTAAAATAAACATTTTTTTGCCTAATATACTTATGTGGCATACGTTTCTACAGAATTCTTTACTGAATTAATATCAATACTGTGAAAATAAGCCTTTTATTTAAAAAAATATAAATATGGATAGAAAACAAACTGATATTATCGAATAATTGTCCTGCAACCAGTGCCAAAGTTAAAATGATATTTTGAAACTTTTTTTAAATGTCACCTCGATATTTTATGATTTAAAAAATATATTTTTAGAACCTTTTATTAAAGCTAGAAAATATAAATAAAAAAACATATTAATAGTTTCAAATAAATGTACCTGACGGTAGCTTAAAAATTGAGAATAATTTGTTGGAAGATTTTCAAACGTACCGTATTTCGGTGTTTCAAATAAAAAATCTAAACCAATTTTTGGATTGAATGAAATTTTATTGGAAAAAAAGTAAAAATAATGAAAACATTTCAGAATGAAACTATTAATTGTAATTCAATTCATGTAAACTTATTTTTATTTTCATAACTTCAGTGCATCCGCGCTCGTGAAGAACTAATTAACATTAATGATGTTCAAAATTTTGAACTATTCTTGACAAGCTTTTCCTTCTCACCAACACAATAAATTTCCGCATTAAAATTTTGTTCTAGTCTCATTATAGTCCTATTATAGTAACCGTTCGAAGTCAGTAACCTGTAGTTACGCCCTGTTACTGAGACTTATTATGGAACATTGATTTTTATATTCTAATTTAACTTAGAAACGCCTTTTAGTTAAGAAACTATTATGCTAATGAATTTTAGTCTGAAGTCGCTAAAACCTTTCTCCATAGCATTATATCTATTCTTTTTTATTTTTATGTGAATATCACTTATTAAACATGATTATAAATAGATTAGTGAAAATAAAACATCAGTATTACTTAAGACTTTAATATTGATATTTATTTTTTGTAGACAACAAAATATTACATGTAGCGAAGACGAACTATTATATTCATTACTACGTTGAAACATTGTAAAATTTCAACTTTAATCCTTAAATTGGAAAGAAGTAACTGAAATTATAAAGCAAATAGGACTGGAGTCAATAGTAGTTTTGTAGTCAGTTAATTCCATACTTTTGATAATAGTGTTTTTAAAAAACTTTTAATTTTTATTTCCGTGTTTTTCGTCAGTAGTTTAGTTTGGTTTGACCTTTCAAGCTAGTTGCTTATTTAAAACTAAAATAATTATGAAGATCTTTATGAAGAAAAAAATTTTGTCAGACATTTTAAAAGTTTTTCTTAACTTGCATAGTGCGTATTTTAAAAATGCTTATATTTTATCTCAAAATATCCAGCTTATTAAAAGCTAAAATAGTGTTAAACAATTAGTTTCTGTAATTTTTATTTTCATTAACTTACTTTGCATACTATAAACGCATTTTTATCTTAAATTTAGAAAATTAAAGAATTCCTTCTTTATTTTGATGTACCTTAGTTACTGCTCATTCTAGCATTCATTCTTATCTAATTTAATTCATCCATTAATTTGAAAAGAAAGTGGCGACAGGCACATTTATTTGAAAATATCGATATGTTTCCTACTTATGCTATTTCCCAATTTTTATAAAGGGCTTATTTTCTCAAAGTTGCGAATCATCCAGTGTTTAATTTTAAAAAGACCAAATAATTATTTCGCTACTTAAAAAGCAAAAGAAATGTTTAGTTTCTTTCTAAAAAGTTTGAATATATAAGCAGTCGTTTTCATTGAGCAATAACAAACTGCGTGCGATAATCAGATTCACAATACGAATGCATAACAATAACAAAATTCATGCAATTCAGTTTCATAAAATTCATTGGAATACAACGAAATTTTGGACTTGTATGATTCCAAAAATAAAAGAAAATAAAGGATATTCTAATGTAGAGTATTTGAAGGGATGAAAGAACATGTTCATTAATAAATTAGGGATAACAATTTTCCGATTCGATAAATTTAATATATCAAACAAAATAGAATTTTATTCTCTGTAGGAGACGACAATTTCTTTAAGAATTTTAAAAATCTTCATCAAAGCTAATGAATGCAAATTTTACTAATATTTTTGCATTATCAGAAATAAAATAATTTTTAGATTATCCTTTCGATTTTTTGTTATTATTATTATGGGTTTCTAAAACAAACAATTCCACAGAATTTTAATTAACGATTCATATTTCAGCAACGTTTAAACTTAAGAAATTTGCAAAAATGATCACCATAGTAAAAATTATTGGTCTGACAATATTTTGGTACGAATTTGAATCATTTCTAGAAAACATTGTTCGTCTTACAGAGTAGTCTTTAAGATTAAATCGAATAATTTTCTTATTCAATTTCGAATTCCCTTTCTTTAACTGATTTCATATTACTTTGGCCATTGCTATAATTTTCTTATTCTTATATGCAAAACCAAAATTTAAAACAATTTGAAACTTATAAAATAAACTTGAGAGGTCAAGTTAAAGATAATGGTTTTCTGGGTTTAACTCTCTGAACCCGGTTAGAGTGAGAATTCCTGTACCTCAAAAACTGAAGTAAATTTTCGTTCACGAAAACAGAATGAAATCCTTCCTTTCGTTACAGAAATTCCAGGAGGACAACATCCAAGTTTGGGCGATCAATTGCCAACGAAGAAAGGAAAAAGGAACCACTTTTCTCCCGTAAAATTCACTCAGTTACCCGAAACCGCCTGAGTTCGGCCTCTGCCGAATGGGGCGGTTTGAGGAGGGATAGGGCTCATAGAGTGAAAAATTGGCCCAATTTCAAATGTCATTTAGTTGTTTCCTGCATTGTCCAACTTTCCGAATACTAATTGAGCGGTTTTCTCCTTTAATTACAAATTTGATTACAAAATACTTAACTGATATTAGTTTGGAGGCTACTATTAATCCATTACTCTTAAGTTATTTAAGGTTTGAAAGTTACACTGTTTCAAAACTTTCTAAAATTAATGATAATTTCACTTTTAATGGACTTGGAGAATTTTTTTGCGTGTCTATATCTTTAAATGCTGCTTTTGAATTCTAAACTTAATTTGAATATTAAAGAGCATAAAATATTATTACATAAGTTTTCTGAAAAAAATTAATTGGAGTATCTTACCTGTAACTCTTCCAAGACACACCAAGTAAACGAGGACCAGCAACATCATCCTTCTAGGACGGCCCGAAGCCGTTGTTGGTGACCGTGGTATCATCTATGAAACTGAAACTGATGTTGCTTCGAACTCAGCTCAGTTGTGAACTGACGCCCCATTGCTGTAACGCCACTTTTATAGGGATTCCACGAGAGTAATTGATATATTACTAAGATCAGAGCTGAATACTTAAACAATGCAAGTTGGTAACGCGAAGGTTGTTCATCTATGTTAGATGCCTTTGCGGTAAGTATGTGGTTTAGCTGTAATGATTATTAATTTGTGTTTGTGGGTGTTATGGATTGAGCAGGCACTATTTTTACCCATTTTCCCCAAAGTGAAGTATTGAGTTTGTCAATAATTACTTATAAGAAAACCAATAGATGTCTGCTAAGGAGCTAAAAAAGTACTAACGGATGCTTCACTGTGCTATAGAGGAAATTAATCGCGTAGCTACAGTGATACGGTCAAGCGTAAGAGATCGTAAGGTGTTATTAGTTTTGAATGAAAAAAAATAGGGGGGAATCAGTTCAGATAAGGCTATATAGGGTAAAATAACTTTTTTTTGTTCTCTCCTATAGATACACAAAGTAGCTACAATGCAACTTAGAATCTTTAGGCCTTCACACTTGCAGGTTTTTTTGGACGCTGAAAGACAATAAATGCCTTACTATTTAAAAGGCAACTTAATAAAAGATAGACCTTATTTCTAGATATGTTTAGTTAATTGCTAAATCAAATGTATTCTATAATCATATAGCATTCAAAATTGTCTTAACAAAGAGTTTTATAAAATTCTTGAAACGAGGTTTTTAGACTTTTTTCACGTTTATTTAAAAAAAAACCGCAAGATATCAACTTCTTTTCAGTTATTCCTGAAGTATCAGGTAAGTAAATATTTCATGTGTTTTCTGGTTTATAATTTTTTCTTACTTCAGATCTACTTCCTTTAAAAACATTTAATATATCTTACTCTTTTTATCTTGGTTTTTCTTTTCAATGTTAAACACATTCTTTACATAAGATGTTTTTAACTGATGTCAGAAAAATCAAAACTCATTAAATGTGTCAATGTTAAAGCTTTCATTTATAGTACATGAATTGCTTGAAATGATGTATTAAATTAATATTTGATACGCAATTAAAATACCGGTAAATAGAATTCTAAATGTTGCTTCAGAAATCAATCTATAGAAGGAATTATAAAGAAAGAAGGGTACAATCTAAATGTTTATAATTTAATATAATTTTAATGCAATGTATAATAATTATATGTCATATAATTTTACACATATTTTAATATAAAAATTTCTTAAAGGGAATAAGTTGAAAGTTCCATTAAAATAATAGTCTGTGTTTGAAATTCTCTAAAATACGAGCATTGTTTTTGGAATAGCAATCTATATTCATGAATAATTAAATTTCCTTCCTATTCAGTGTCAATATGAAATGTTATTAAAAATTCAGTTATAATAAAATTACTGTCGAAACTATGCTTTTAATACAATTAATAAAATGTATCCAAAAATTTTGATGAAGAGAGAAACATAACTTATATGTGATGAGTAAAACAGGTTAACAGAGATTTTAGATTTTAACATAGCCTAATTTAACTTTTTTTACGAGCTGATAAAAGATGTATTTTAATTAACGTTAGCAATTTTCAACTTATGGTTAAAATTGTGGTACAGTTTAAGGTAAATCATTTCGTATTGTTTTGAAAAATTTAAGCAATTTTGTGCATCCGTAACGTTTTGATAGCATTTATTTAAAAATCATAAAAGGGTTAAAAACCAAACGTTCACTTGAAACCGAAAAAAAACACAGCAAATACTTGACTACCTGAATCTCTGAGTATGAAATATGCATATAAATGTTCGAAAATATATTAAATCATTGAACATTTAAAATATTTTTATGACAATTTTTCTAAATCTTTGAGACGCTCTCTTTTAGGGTCGGTACCTGAAGTAGCATAAACTCACACATAGGCATGTTAAATAAGCTAAGAGACATTGTTAAAGTAATTATTAAAACCAAAATATGAAGAGATGCAATTTTTTAAAACAAATTTAAGACGCAAACTCAAAAAAGTATATAAAGTCATGCATGTAGCATAAAAAGTGCAAAATTTGCCATTAATTATTTAAAATTTTGGAAATTCTTGAATGTGTATTGACCAATTCAACAAATTCAATATCAGGTGGGACAAGATTAAAATAGATATGGATGGTGGAGGCACCAAATATTAAAGGTCCGTCATTGAAAAATGTATTTGTTGTATATCTCTCCTATTATTTGAAGTTTAATTCTATTTTTATTTCAACAAATGAAAATTTCTGAAATGCAACACTCCACGAAAGAATTCATGATTCCCGTTTGAATCTGAAAGAGTAAAAAATTGCGAATGGGAACAGCAAAAAAGAAAAATAATGAATAATTAAAGTCGGAGGTGGAGTCAATTTTATTTTTGCGTCTAGACTTATTGGATCAAAATGTTTGACCAATTATTAAAAATAGCATTAGCTTAGCATTATCAAAAATTATTTATTTTTGAAAAGCGTTAATTTTAAAATCAGAGTCTTGCTTCGAATATTACATATGGTAATTCATTCGAAAACAGCAAAAGGTTTGCATTCATTTTAACATTGTGAATGAGATAATTTCCGTATTTATGAATAAAAGACGTAAACGTTAAACATACCCATCAAATAAAGATAAAATAATATAAAGATAAAAAAAGAATGAAACAGGTTGGCGGGCGGTGAAAGTAAATCCTTCATTCATTTCTAGGTTGAAACTTAATAATTTACAGAACAAAATATAATAATTAGTGGCTCTTTTTCATCTGGTTATTCTAACGATAAATTTTGAGGTACGATTTCAGTTTTCAAAAATATGAAATATGAGACTAAATGGATAGTTTTATGTTTAGTGATACATAATATTTATAAATAAAAACTAATATTTAACGAAAATGTACTACAAAGTAAATTTAATGATTAAGCTTACACGTTATAAAATCTGTAATCCTACCTAATATATAACTCATTTAAAGTAAATTAAATAATTCTGTTTTTAGACGGAATTTTCTAATATATAACTCAATATGCTCATGGGCAATTTTAATTTTTATATTTGAGTTTGAGCTTGATATTTGATGCTTCTCAATAATAAGTCGCTTTCTGCTTTAAAATCAGTAAATATAATTATTAAGTATGAGGGCCGTCAAGAATTAGACCGAAAATCATACCATTTATTATAAACAATTAGAAATCACCTATAAGAACGTTATTCCCAGTTCTCAAGAATTCACGTGAGCTGCCCTCTATATGTTAGTTTAAGAACAAAATATATATATAGTCGGACCTCTATTTAACGAACCTCTATTTTACGAATTTCTCTATTTTGCGAACTTTTTCTTGGAATCAAGAACAGTTTGCGAATTTCTTCGTAAAATAACCTCCAAATAGCGAAGTGCATTCTCTATTTAACGAACTTTTTCTTGTGATCCAATATTTTTTTTTCTCCCTATTTCTCAAAGTATTTCTAAACGTTTCAAACTTATTCTTTCTTTTAACACATTTTATGGTGATCAATGACCTTGAAGCTGGAAAATGTCAAATCGAAAGTGCTTGAGCATCAAAGAAAAAAATTTAATTCTTCATGAGGTGGATAAAGGCGTGAAGAAAAGGATATTGCTTTAAAATTTGGTATTCCTCAATAATTTCAATATAAAATTAGTTTTTAAAATTGAAAATACAGTGTATTCCCAGACCAATGTTTTGTTTTATTCTTGTTTTCCTTGCAGATTTCTTTTTGATGGGTAAAATATATAAAACAAATAGATATTAATTTACAAAATAAAGGTGTGATTTATTGCTTTTTTAATAACGTTTTGTGTTTATGAATTTAAAATCTGTTTTGTGTAGTTTAAAGTATTTTAAAAGTTGAATCTCTATTTAACGAATTTTCCATATAACGAACTTTTTTTCGGGATTTAGCGACTTCGTTAAATAGAGGTCCGACTGTATAAGAAATAAAAGAATAAAATACATAAACAATATGCTTAGACTACTGTTATATTTCATATAAACAAAAAAAAATCTAGAAATTCTGGCGTATTCTATTCCAAATGAATAGAAGTGATAGACAAGTAGACAAATTTTTTCTAAATGTAATCAGCTCTCAAATCTATTCGCTTTTGTTAAGAGGACGATAACTCTAAAACGCAATAAGCGAAATGTGTGAGCGGAAATTCTTTTAAATGGCAGATCATTGTCGAATTTTGGATCAAATAGGTCAAAAGGAAGATGTACTGTTCCAAAGTGCATATTTGATCCTGTTCAATATGTCACGAAGAAGCCAAGTCCAAAACGTGCCACATTGTGCAAATAGACGAGGAAGTTGAGGTGAGAAAATTTCATTGGTTCCTTTCATTTTAATCATCAATAAAATAACCAGATTCAAATAAAAATACGTGTCAATACAATTACTGCAAATTTTGAATACATTGTCGACATGATTGCCAGATTTTTTAGCCACTTTCGATTACTGCGTGATTCAGTTTGCAGTTGCCACTTAGGAAATGAAATACCATTTTGAATTTTAAATCCCATTTCCTGCCCAAGTAGCATTCTTGCAAATTTCAGATCCTTTCGCAACACTATAATGCGAATGAAAGATTTTCATCTCGTTCTGAAATTGCATTTATGCAACATTTATTTTTTAAAAAGACAGTAAAGAAAAATATCTTCTCCGATATTCCTTTCTCTGTGATTTTATTGATCCTATTATTCCTTTCTGTAAAGTCCACTTACGCAATAGTGCAAAATCCGTCAACAAAATAGCTTTCGATTCGGAAAACCTGCTTCTTAAGTCACAGTGCTTGGCCGCAAGTTTTAAGTAATTAATGAAAAAAGAACTCTAAAAATTGTGCTACCTTACAAGTATAACTCAAAACTGCAGTAAATGAACACAATAGATTAACCGTTTTGATCTTGTTCATGGTGATATGAAAAGGATAAAATAAATACAAAGTTGAATCTACAAGTGTTTTCAAGAAAATGGAGAAGAAATGTGTTTAAATCCGAATCATTATCGAACAGTACGTATTACTTCAAACAGCAATAAAAAAATTTCACTAATACACTTTTCCCTTTGAATGTTCATAAGAAACGGTTGAAAAACCAAAAAGATTGAAAACTTCCCTGTGAGATTTCTTTTTGCCCATTCTGAGTTTTGTGTTAGTCTTAATCTCTAAATTGGTTTATCTCAGTGCTTAAACATTAAGCGACATATATACGCATATCCTTCATTTACCATAAATTAATGTTTATTACAGTATCAAAATAACTTCGTATTTTAAAGTGTAGGTAAGAATTACATGAGTTTTTTTTTTTTTTAATTCTGCAAAAAGGAATTAAAAATGAGTACAAACTGCATATTCTAAAAGTTATTGACAATTTTTTTTCTTGCTTAATTCAATTAACTTCAGTAGAAATATGCCACAACTTGGGGGCTAGAAATGGCATTACATTTCCGGAACAATGGGGAGAAAAGGCAGTCCATCTGGAGGAAACTTGAAAACTCTTACACAATACAGAGTTACCACTTATATCCGTTACACCCCCTTAACTTCTAAATGGTGATCACTTACGCCATAAAGATGGTGTCTAGTTATATTAAAAAGCCTATGAGCTGCTCGATGAGAAAACTTATAACGCCATTTATCGGCAAATTTCGGAATTAGCGGTCCTATCTCAAAAACTGTACAAGATATGGGAAAAACGTCAATTTCAAAATTGTAAAACGTCTTCGATTTAATACGAAAAGACACTTGAGTGCAATTATTCTAAGAACAAAACGTGTAAAATGCGCATTTGTTTGCTCGCATTTTCGGAAATTTTGACGTCATATGACACGAATAAAAGGAGAAAATGTTATTTTTCGGGCAGAAAATGACGCTATTATACTTTTTCTTGTGGAAATAACTCAAACAGCAGGTGTATGGACCTTTCCGCCAACATTGCAAGACGTACTTGTATTACTGTTGCTTGTGTTTGCGCACCAACTATATGCTAAAACGTGTGCAAAGTGAAATTTAAACAAGGACTCAAATCTGCATGGTAGATGATGGCAAGCACTTTGAACACCTAAAATAAAGGTATATTGTGATAACTAATTGTTTTGTTTTGTTTTTTTCTCGTTTTTACCCCGTTTAGAGACGTCATAGTTTCGGAAATCGAGAACAAACAAATGTGCACTTTAAACTTTCATTTCTTCGTATTAATGTGTACAAGGTATCTTTTTGTACTAAATCGAAGAATGTTCTACAATTTTGTAATTGACCTTTTTCCCGTTTCTAGTACTGTTTTCGAGATATGACCGCTAATTCCAAATTTGCCGATAGATGGCGTTGTAAGTTGTCTCATAGAGTAGCGCATAGCCTTTTTACTATACCTAGACACCAAATTTATGGCCTAATCTGTCACTGTTTAGAAGTTAAGGGAGGTTTAACGGATACAAGTGGGAACCCTGTATAGTGTTACGCGCAGTATTTAAAATATAAGCTTAAAAATAGAGTAATTATTAATTTAAATTGATTTTGCAAAAGAAATTTAAAAAATGCCAAATATAAATATTTCTCTTATGCGCTCCCCCGTAAACGCGCTATTTAGTTATAGGATTTGGCAACATCTACAGCAATTTGACGGATGACGTGATTTTACTTTTCAAACGTAAACAAAGGCAAGCAATTTGGTTTGGATCTTCTTTCCGAGGAATTAAACAACAATCTCATCCTTGCAGTTAAATTTACCGAAACAGTGAAAGAGAACGAATTCAAAGTGCAAATGAATCATTGAAGAAATTCTTGAAAGGAGTTCAGGAGCAATAAGAATAATGACAAGCATGCTTGCATTTATGTAGACAAATCAGAGCTTTGATATGAAAGAGTTAAAATCTGATAATTACACCATTGACAAAATATAAAATTTCATCGAACAAATGTTGAATTAACTGCCCTTAAATTTTTTTTAACTAACCAGAGAATTGAAAAAAATATAACTAGACCAGTACTTTTTCGGCGTGAAATCTACGTGGCTCAGTCAATGAAACTCTGGTGTTCCAATACGCAAATTGCGAGTTCTGTTCCTGGTATGTGCATATGGTGTGTATTTTCCCATTCTCTTGGCGGCATGTCTAATAATTTGGGGGATTTAAGTTTCGGATAATATTTTCTTAAAACCTTTGAATGTAAGAATCATTATATTTTATTTTATTCCTTTTTACAAGCATAGTTTATTATCAAACAAATTTAAAATAATTCCTAATCTAAATTTCATTCCTCAGACATACAAGTGTTCTAAATTTTAAAAAAAATAATAAAATTGTTTTTAAAAACACGGTTATATTAGTGTAATAAAAAGTAAATCTTTAAAAAAAATATTTTCTGTATTTTATTCTTTAAATTAAAATTCATTATTAAAAATCTTAATTTTTTAACAATTTTTCCTCAAATTCTCAAGCAGATGGCATCACTGGTATAAAATAAATTAATCAATTAACTAACAATTAATTTCTGAAATTATTAAAATATTGTTCTGCCCTCAAGAACACACGAGTATACTGTACCTGCAAATAAAGTTTTATTCGTAGACTCAGTACCTGCAAATAATGTTTTATCCATTGGCACCGTTACCTACAAATAATGTTTTACCCACAGGTACAGTATCTGCAAATAACGCTATCCTAAAGTCAAAGCATCAGAAGCAAATCAAATTGACTGAACCATACTTTTTTTTCCATGCCATTTTTTATATTTTCCATGTTTAGTCAAACGAAAGAAGAAGATTGTAAAATATTTCTTGTTGGACAAAAAGGCTTTTGAAATGGAAGAGTATACATTTTAAGAAGTGAGACCAGGCTGTTTTATGCATTGCGAGATTCGTCGCCCCCAAATTTCAATGATTATCTCACCAAGTGAGAACAAATGTGGAGCACTGTGAAATCAAACGTGGGCATTTTCATAATGGAAAGCAATACATTTCTAGTTATAAAAAGTTTCGAAGTTAACTAATATGAAACAATTGATTTTAAGAAAATACATAATAAAAACACAGTAGATTTTTATTGGTATCTTATTACCATAGGTAAAAAATAGAAATGCTTAACTTAGATCACTGCACCCATTGTGAATTCTAAAAACTTCATTCTGGAATAAAATAGGAAAAAATTGTTTATTATAATTTCATTATCTAATTTTACAACTGAAGCAAATAATGTGTATATTACATGAAGAATGCGTGCTAATACCTCTCAAAAGTGACCCGAATTTCATAGCATTTATTTCATTCAGTATTCAAAGGGCATTTTGTACTGTATACATTGTATCCAATATTTAAATAACAGTGTCTCATTTCCTATGAGCAAAAATACGTAACCACTACATAGTACTAAAACAAACAAAAAAAACTCGTTAAATCGGCGCCATGGTGACATTGAGGGAATCCCCAACTTAGAAACATTTTCATTAGGGGAATGCTTCTCTACCCTGTGCTTCACCCCACCCTTCATTCCATTCCAAACGATTTCTGGCTTTTTTTAATAACTTTCTCCCAGGAACTAAATCAAGAGTTCTAATATGTTCCGTTTCGTTCCCTGGAGTTTTTTTATTTTCCCTCGTCGTTCCTTGCAGACGATATGGTCAATCTGCCCGCCCCTTCGAGAACCAATCAATGGTGTCCTGAAAGGAGAGGAGGAAGGGAGGTCACGTGGAAGATAGGTACTGCCCTGAGAGCGCGAGGCTTGTCTGGCCTGCAATGTCTGCCGCATAGCCAGACTGAAAGTTAGCGCCATTGGCATTGCGCCCACTTGGATAGGTGCCAAGTTTTTAGTGGATAGTGGAAGGTATTGGTGGAACGGGAATTCCGACACTATCTGGATATTTTTAGTTTCACGTGAGGGGGACTTGATTGTTATTACAATGTCCAAATTTCTACACCCACTCATATGTTGATGCAAAGGGCTCTGAAAAGGGGAAGTGTGTTCATTAATAATAAACTGCGGTGCAATTTTTAAGGCTTTATAGAAAACAGAAAGCGCTGTTGACTGACTGGGAACTTTCCCTCCTTTGGTCTTTTCCCGCCACTCATTAAGTCCGTCTCGTATGCCGGGAGCTACTAAGAATGGAAAGAGGGTAGGGAGGCAGGAAATGATGCAACATCGCAAGGATGATTCACTTTATTTTCGTTTGTTTAAAATTACCTTTAGCTCGATTTAATTTTTTGTTTCATGCTTATATTTTTTAAAAAGCTTTAAATGTTTCCTTCTCTCTTTAAAAATATTTAATTTGTTATTGGTGTTGTCAATTTTCGGTGTATTCGTAGAGGCATCCCTAATTTACATGAAGTGTATGCATAATTTTAGCATGAAATATATTAGAATGTTTTGTAGTTAATATCTACGGACTTTTCAAATATATTGAAAAATTACTCGAAACTTATTTTTTTTTTACAAATAGAAGGGTTTTTTACAATAAATCCAAGTATGTATATTTTTCACTGTTAGATATAAAATTCGGAAGATTTTCATATACCTACATTTTAAATGTGCTCATTTCTTAAAATTAAACAGTTACCTCTCGCCGTGCTATATACGTAGGATTATCATAATATTTTAGTTCAAATCCGGACGAGTGGTTTTTGGGTAGGTCAAAGTATAGTATAAAATTCTAATAGCTGCATACCACCGATCCTCTTTCATAACACTTGCAAAGAGTTTGAGGAAGTTAAAAAAAATTGAATGTCAGAATGCAAAGACGATACAATTTTTATTAATGTTTAGTGAATCAAAATTACATTAATGAAGAGTAGAATAAAATAAAATCGACAAACCTTTTATTTTTAATTTCAACTGGGTCCTGGATAAAAAGATTCGACCACTTTCTAATCTCCTTTTTCGGTTTCTTTCAGTAGATATTTTTCGGGTGAGATAATTTTATAGAGGAAAGTCTTATCATTTTTAATTTTTTTTAAAGAATTCTAGATAGGATAAAACGGAACTCGCTTTGACGCTCAGCAGTCCTTTAGCAACTGGCACGGACAGCCTTCCTCTCTCAGCTGTCCAAATGGACCCTATCATGAAAAAAATTCTTTCAGTGCCAAAGAGCAAACAATGGATTTTCTTTCATTGGCGGAATAACATCAACTTTCTCGAATACGATAGATCTTCCCTATTAAATTTCTCTCTCGCCGCATTTTCTGGCGTGAATCTGGACACTTGATGATTCGAGTAGTAACGTAGACGGGAGCGTGAAATACGAGCTATCCGGGAGAAATTCGAACGTATGGTAACTCTATATACAGAACAGTTACATTTCCCCTATCACATCACGAACCAATCACATTCCGCTGTTTCTTTTTTTGTTTGTTTTAACAAGTCCATATGTATTCTCTAACTCCTAAATACTTTTCAACTTGCATATGTCACCCAGTAGCCAAAATGTCGTTATATTTTTCCCAATAATTTTTTTCCGTTGATTTATTTTCGCGGAACTGGAAGATTTTTTTTGATATTATACTATATTTTAAAAAAATTAATAAACTTTTCTATATAAAAATTTTAAAAGAATGATTATCTACCGGAAAAACCTAACCAAAAATAACAATAGGGATGAAATTTTACTTATTTATCTTCTTACTTTCCCTGCCTGTTTTTGCAGATTCAGAAGGTCTGTAAGTGGTGATATGGCTGGAAAACACTCAGATTGTATTTACATAAATGTAATCATTTATGTGCATACAAACTGCGTCGTCAGTGGTTGTCGATTTATTACATGAATTATCTCACTCAATATATCAACTACTGACTTCTATCTCTCCATTTCTTTTAATTACTGCTTGGCGTAATCTAAATAAATAGCTTGCATGATGTTATAATACGTATTACTCTTTCAGGGAACGAAAAATTTTCAAAAACACACGTTTCAAATACTCACTTTATTATTTTTTTCACATTCAGTAAGGTCTAGCCTCCCTTCATACCAGTGGCGAATTCAGGGGGTGGCTATCGGGCTGCAGCCCCCCAGAGCTAGACCAGAATTCTTTATTTTATTTAAAATCGTTCTGTTTTTAGCTGTTTATCGTTTTAAGCTGTTTTTTTAATAATTCTTTCTTTTTAATCTCCTTTTAAAAAAAGTGAAACCATTTCTTCCTGATTCTTGACAGTCTCGAAAGTTTTTCCACTTTTGCACTCATTCCACTCGTATTTGCAGCGTTGACACGGTCAAAAACATGTTTTTGCTAGTTATTTAATTGTGTTTTTTGTTAAATTTCAGAAAGTATTGTAGTGTTCTTTATTATTCTTATTGTCAGAGTCTGTAAAGTTAAAGTGTTTTGGTTCAAATAAGCCATAAGATTTGACATTCGTCACGACGATACAAATTTTTTATACCTCAGCCCCCCCCCCCTCCAGACCCATATCCTGGATTAGCCACTGCTTCATACCAAGATCTCATGAATTCATAAATTTTATCTCGACTATTCCGAACCCCAGGAATCCGAAAAACTTTTTTTTTAATTTTCTGAAAACTTTTTATTAAAAAAAGGAAAAATAACAATTATGAATCAGAAACAAAGCTAATTTTTATTTCTAACTTAAAAGAAACATTTGAATTGTATTTGAGAGTGATTACAGCACCTTAATCAGTAGAAAAAAAATCGGTTATCTTTTTTCGACGTAAGGAACTAAACCTGCTTGATGATGAGAATCACAGTTAGCTCTTTCCGTACTCTTTCACAGAGCACTCAAAGTCAACACTCTACTGCATTTGATATATCAGGAGTATTTTACCGAATTTTCCGGATAATCCGAATTTATTGGAATCCGAACACAGGTCAGCCCCAATTACTTCGGATTTCTGAGGTTCTACCGCATTATAGCATTGCTGATTAGCGTTCATAATATTGTGTTTATTTTGTTATTATTATTTTCTTATTGTTATTATTACATTATTTTTTACTTTGTTTTATCTACTTCATTTCATTATTTTACATTATTTGTTTGTTTGTTTTCTCCTTTTAATTTTCTCCTTTACTTTTCTTTTCATTTTTTGTGTGTAAAAAATTGTCTTTCAAAGACTGAATTGTTTTGTATACTTACTTTTGTAAGCCCCGTGTTGTGCATTTGTGGTGCACGAGGAGTATGTCATGTTCAATAATAAATAAATAAATAATACTGTGTTTTGGGCACATTGTGCAAGTTTTAAAGTTGCCGACGGTGACAAAATTATGCAAGCACATTACTTGTAAAATTAAAAAATAGTGTCAATTGTAACTACTTTAACAACTTTTTTATTTTTGTGAATAAAATCATATGTATTTAAGAAATGTAGAAATAAAAAAAAGTACCCGAAATATGAAGAGTATGAAACTGACCTGCCTTGTAAATTAGAACACCTGCCTAATACTTTGAGCCAAATTGGAATATCCACACTTCTAGCAAAGAGTAATAGTGACTCATGATAATATATGATAGTGTGTACAGTATTTATGACTTATATGTGATGGCATTAAAACTGTTTCACGATTTCCTTCAGGAAAGGAAGAATATGAAACCTTAATAAATTTCAATGAATATAGTTTTTTATCAGTCTAAAAGTCCTGCTTGTTTTCCAAATTATATGTGTAATTGCTTATATTATTTTTTTTAATTACACTCATGAAAAAGAGCATTAGTCACGCTTGAAGCTGCATTGATGGTTTGACCATATGTTCATTACTGTAGAAAAAAAGTAGTGCCTGCTAGTCTCATCATCCCAAAGGGAATCACTACCGATTCAGGTAGAGGTACATTTCATGTTCTTTGTAGAATGACGAATTTACAAGAACAACTACTTATACTCCAAAATGCGATAAAGTGGTTTTATTTACGTAAAAATACTGTTATATGTAGAATACATTTATTTTTCGTTATTCACATTGTATTAAGTTCGTTCGTAAGTATTCTGTAATCGCTATTTAACTTGCTAGATGTAAATTTGATTTCATAGTTTTACTTCCTTTTCTGAAACTACTCGAGAATTTTTTGGAATGGGCATCATAACTTTGAACCATCGTCATATGTCGTCGACCACATTTAAGCCCTCACCCCATGGAGACATTCATGCCATGACAAAAGATTAAACTTTCACCAGATATACAGAGTGTTTCAAAACTTTTTGTATTTACGTTACGAGGGGATAGAATACAACTAGACAAGCACAAATCAGCATACATTGCATACTCGGTACTCAACCAGTGAAACGCTAGAGGGTGCTTTCCACCGATCTATCCCATTCATTCATTCGATACCCAGGAACGCCGACTCAACCTTAAGGTTTTAGAGTGCAGGTGGATTCTCAGGGAGGAGAACATTCCAGCAGACAGATAGACATGGTGACAGTACGGCTAAAATATACATCAATTATTGATGGAAAATTTAAATTTTAAAAATTTAAAATTTGCCAGTTAAAAGAACAAAAGATAAATTAATAAAAATGTGAGGCCCCAAAAATTAAAAAAATAGATAAAAATAAAATACACACAAAATAAATGGTAGAAGTTACAGATAACAAATATAAAAAGGAGATTTCACAACTAATCTAAACAAAATGAAACGGCACAACATAATCTAAACAAAAAGAACAGAAAAATCCAGCACACATACAAAAAATAAAACGATACAAAAGTAGACAAAAAGCAAATTACAACACCAAATAAAGGACAAAAGATACAAAAAAAAATAAAAAACCAAGGCACAAAGTGGAAAACAACAAAATACAAAAAAAAGATTCTAGTAAATAAATAAAATATAAATTATCAAAATAAATTTATAATATGAAAATACACAGCATATTAGTAATTGACCGGAGCATTCAGTCTTCTAAATCGAAAAGAAAATATTTTTTTAAAATTGAATTATAACAGAAATTAAAAACATAAAGCATCACAGAAAAAAAATATATATATACAAAATATAGTAAAAAACGACCAATAAACGAGAACCAACCAAACAGCCATGGTATCCTAAAAGTCAAAACTCAAAGTCAGCCCCCATAATCCGCAATTTGATTGCAGATTTCCCTGGAAATTTCACAGTACCTTCTAATCCTGAGCAACGACTCATTATTTTTTAAAACATTCATAAACCATTAATTTTATTATCCATTGAAGGCTTTGTTAGGTGAAAATACGCTGTAAATCTACATTCAAAAATATAATGGTCGGCATCACCAATGAAACTACACAAATTTGATGGAGTAGATGAAATATTAAAACGATGAAAGTACGCTGCAAATGGACCATATCCTGTGACTAAGTAAACCAAATATTTATTAAGAGTCAACAACTGAAGATCAGGAGTTGGAAGGAAATCCTTGACTCTTTTACCAGTTTCGGAGTCCCACCAACTAAATTTCCAATTGTTTAAAAGGTCTGGTTTTATATTTTTCTTAAGAAAGTAATAAGGAACAGGAATTTCAAAACCATTGCCAATTTCAGTTGCGAATTTCGCGAAGTGGTCCGCCGTCCCATTACCTGTGTTACTTGCATGTGTTTTCACCCAAGATAAAGTGACGTAACTATTAACTAAGGAAGATTTTTCTTTTATTTTTAAAATGAAATTTGATTTAGATTTGGAACTTCTCAAAGGCTGAATAGACGAAAGACAGTCTGAATAAATTTTAATTTTAAAACCATTCTCCATGGCCCAGCAAACAGTAAAATAAATTGCAGAGATATCAGCCTGGAAAACGGTACTATACGATTTCAGTTTGAAGCAGTGTACCGGGCATAAACTGTTATCTTTAAAAGTACATAGAGCGAACTTGATGTTGTCTCCTACCCGGATCTGTCAGTGTATACGTCAAAATCAACATTATTGAGTTTTTCAGGAAAGTTAATAATATTAATATTTGAGGCGAGACTTCTGGATGGACGATTGTGGTCAAAATTGCTTAGATAAAAACTAGAAGGGAAAGTATCATTTAAATAGTTAGAACGATTTAGTATCTTGAATTTTTTTATACGCCGCCAGGGCCGTTAAATGCAATGAGGGAATCTCCGACAGTACATTCAATGTGAAGGTAGGAGAGGTTCGATAAGCTTTTGTCAATTTCAATAATAAAATTCTTTGTATTGTGGAAAGCTTTGTAATTTGTAATTTGGTTAGTTCACCACCCCAGATACTAGCACCATAAAGCAGTGAGCTCTCTATTACAGAAAAATACCAAGTTTTTAAAAGAGCAGGATAGCCACCTCAATCGGAGCCAGCTACCTTCTTAAAATGGGACGTTAAGTAATAAATTTTTGAATGCAAATTATTTATATGAGCATTCCATCTAAAATTAGAGTCGAAAATTAAACCCAGATAATTGAGAGAGGAAAAGACTGTGATAGTAATTATATTTTAATTTTAAATACAGGCGTTCTGGCAAAGGTCGATTTAGAAAAAGCAGTTGATTTTGCCTAAAAGCCAATGCCTGGCACTTGTCAAAAGAAATAGAAATTTTGTGATAATTTAATATGCTGAATGTCTTTTGCAATAATTCATTTGTGTTATCTTCTAGTTTATTGCAGGTATCACCATAAGTGACAAGCGCCAAATCATCAGCAAAATACTGGAGAAAAATCTTTTCATTATTCAATTCCAAAACATAATTGAAATAAAAGTCCCAAATGAATGGCGCAATAACAGAACCCTGAGAGCAGCCTAAATATACCATTTTTGCTATTTTAAAGTTTTTTCCAACAAAGGAGACTGTCCTATTTTCAAGAACATAGAATTAACGAAGGAATTGGGAACATTTAAGCGTTCGAATTTATCAAAAAGTACAGATCAATCCATATTATCAGATGCAGACTTGATATCAATAGATACCAGGGCTACATGTGTTTTAGACCTATAATATTTATTTTTATCAGCAATTTTATCTATTGCAATTGCACTGGTTTTAAGTTCTGTAAAACCATATTGATTTTCATGAATTACATTACTATTATTAAACCAAAGATAAAATTTATTTATTTATTAATCTTTCTAATATTTTTCCTAACGTTTGTAATAAACAGATTGGTTTGTACGAGTAGCAAATTCTGGGGTCCCTTTCCACCTTTTTGTAGGAAAAAGACGTCTCCGTTCCTCAAACATAATTAAAAATAATTATGCTCGAAACATAGATTAAAGTGACTTAGTAGAAAAGCAGAATTATGTTTAAAAATGATTTGCCATGTTCTATAATCCAGACGGTCGGGGCCAGGAGATTTCCACTCTTTAATGAATCGAAAGCAAGCTGTAGGTCAAAATGCGTCAAAGAATCTATTTTTTCCTGAATTATATTTTTATGAAACCGGAAGGAAGAGGAATTTTGAAGGAAGAAATACTCCATTAGATATACGGTCTTTTCAGCCCACTCAAGGCTATTGCCATTATTGTTCACCATGATGTTAAATGATTTCTGAAATTTATTGAAAGCTACTTTGAATGTGTTCTGCCGAATTTCTTATAATAGTTAGTACAAAACTTCCTCCAAGCATCCTTCTTTGCCTCTAAAATCATCCTTTTGTAAATACTCCTTTCTTTTCTATAATTAAGCTCACTGGCACTGATCGTTTCATAGGGTGAGTTGGTATTTTTTCAACTTTTTCATTTTTTTTATAAAAGGCAGTAATTCTATTTCTCTGAATTTTGAGGTTATTATTCCAATCTGTCGCGTGGTATCTTGTGAACACGATAACTAGAGTAATTTTGATTAGGCGGGCGAGTTGTTACTCGCCCGTTGAAATCCAATAAAAATTACTCTAGTTATCGTGTTCACAAGATAATATGGGATTGCTGCTATGGATATTGCTGGAAAGCCCTCTAGCCTTTCACGGTGACTTGTACTTTCTAGTTGTGTTCTATAATCTCCTATCAAACAAACACGAGTTTTGAAACGCCCTGCAATAAACATATAACATTCTCAATGGAATTTAGTTTCAAACCGTTGATTTTCAGGCGCTGAAGCTGAAATTCTGCAAACTATGGATCTGTCAGGTAAAATAGGTAGAACAAGTTCTTTAAAATGTTATTAGATGAACAAGTAGAATACAGGGGGATACAAAATTTAACGTACAAATTAATAAAGGATGTAGGAAATACAGAAAAAGCTCACATAACGCACGGGAGTATGACTAGAAATGCTTGTGTTTTTAAATGTGAGATGATGATACAAAATACGACGGGAGACAATAGTATTATAATTAGTTGAGATATTTATCTATGAACGTGAGTAAGCTGTGTGTCAAGTTATGAACAAAGCTTTAGAATTTTCAACGCATTTCTAGTAATAACTATAATTTTTTTCTTTATTTTAGTAACAGCATACCGAAGCTATTCAATGAAACTTACACGTCTCGTACATTTTATTTGCGGATAAATAACGAGAACACGTAAACACGAGAACATGTTAAAAAAATTTTAATATTAAGAAGGTAATTTTGAATATTTGATAGATATTATGTTGATTAATAATACAAAAGTTTTAGCTGGGGTTATTATTCAAACTCTTGATTTTTCGAACAAAGATTGACTACTTAACGTAAATGACTTAGAAGCTTCTAATTCTCGGCCAATAAGAAGTTTTCTTTCTGCCATCATAGGTTCATGTCTGGTTCGGTCAAATTGAATCAAACTCAAATACTTAATTTAAATTAAATTACAGCAAATAAACTTAACTGAAAATTACAGAAAAAATCAAAAATTTCAGAAATAATTTATTTTTGTCTACAACGAAAATTATAATACTTTTCTCTGTTTGTTTTAATTCTCAAAAATACTCTTCCTTTAAAGAAGATGTTAGCCGAAAAAATAAATAAAAAGCTGATCATCGCTGTTGCAATTGTAAATATTTCAGAATTCGGTAGAGACGAAACGAATTTTGATTTTTAGGATTAAGAGTTGATGGGATTCTTACTCTAAGATCATGAAGAGTGCTCCGATCCAGGTATTTCGCATTGCTTAATAGATTTACAACATCTATGGTTAATTTTTTAGGGAGAAAGCGTCTTTAAAGTTTTTTATAAAGTGAGGTAGAAAATTTATGAGTTTAAATGTTACATGCGAAATATGTATAATGATGTATACCAGAAGTTCTCAACCTGTCTTACGCGTACCCCTAGGGGTGCGCGGAGAGCTAGTTGCGGATACGCGAAACTACAGAATCAGAAATTAAAAAGGATTAAAATAAAAAAAAGTTGTAATTTTTTTTCCCCAAATTTGAGTGTAAAGTGAAAGTTGTTTAAGTCCAAAAGCCTACTCACGAAATACTGATGCAGATAAGCTGATTTTAAATCCATTCAACGAAATATTTTTTCAAGAAGATAAAAATGAAAAATTGAATGAACTTTCGACTTACTTTTTTCACAATCTGATTTTTTAAAATCTGATTTTATTAATCTGATTTTTTAAAAATTATTAACTTCTAGATAAAAGTGAAAGAAGAGTACTAAGAAATCAGTACAATAAAATATTTAATGGAAAATACGTGTTTAATACCTTTCACAAACACAAAACTTGTGGAAAGAGCTTTATCCTCGTATATGTATACTAAGAGCGAATATCACAGTACTCTTGACGCTATTCCAGACATGAGATTATATCCATCTTTATTTGAACCTAATTTTATAAAGCTCAGCTCCATGAAACACGCTCAAAGATCGCATTGAAATATTGTATCTCACTTGAATAGTTGACTATATCGATGAGTAACTAACTCATCACGATGAGTTAGCTGTCAACAAAAGTTATTACCAGTGGCGGCGATTAGGTGAAAAAAGTGAGGGGGCAAAAAATTTATGAACATCC
This sequence comes from Araneus ventricosus, assembly GCA_013235015.1. Lineage (NCBI taxonomy): Eukaryota > Metazoa > Arthropoda > Arachnida > Araneae > Araneidae > Araneus > Araneus ventricosus. Next base: position 3,318,836 of record BGPR01000008.1, read on the forward strand.
AAAAGTACCCGGAAGTATGTAAATGATTAAATTTAAAAAATTAGTTACAAAATTATCTAACTTTCCTGGACACTATTTTTTTTAAGACTTTAGACAGCTAAAAAGAAATTTAAAAATTAATTATCCCCGGAAAAAGCAGAAGTGCGGCTGCTCCCCTCGTTCCCCTTACTCGCCGCCACTGGTTTTTGGTGGAAAAGCTTATTTTCAAATAAACTATCAAGAATAAATACGGCTAAACTCATATCTTTCCTCACTGAAAATGAGAACCTCATAAAACAGCCACCGGACGCAACCAGTTCTTCTGACTCCGACCCAGATTTCTCTCCTTCACCAAGACCTCAAACTTATGGACTAAGACCCTCTAGAGGTTTAATTCCTAGGACCCTAATCAGTCCTTTTACAGGTATAGAGATGAAGCGAACTCTTAGGACCTGTCTTAAAATTGTTTTTGCTTCGCGAGTCTTTCTTTTCACATTTTTCAACGTTTTTATAATTTTCACGTTTTCTTTTGTCGATGTTAAAACACAGTGTGTAAGCTTTTTTTCTGATTTTTTTTGTTCAAAAAAGTTTCTACGCACACTCATCCAAACTGCAAACTGGAGATTTTTATCTCTGAAGTCGGGGTGTGCCGTAGTGTAAAGTAAAGGTTATTGCAATGCTATTAATGTTACAATGTTATTGCAATTATTTATTTTCTTTGTTTTGGTATAGAACTAATACCATTATAAAAATGGAATATAATGTAAAATAAAAAATCCTACAAATGTTGTGTGTTTAATTCAAACTGTGTGACTCACATTATTAATAAAAACTTCTTTGAGCGGAAGGAAGTTTGTTTTGGAGTTTGGAGCAACGGTAGTAGGGACTACTCAAAAATAAAAAGTGCAATCAAAAGGTAGATGAAGAAAAATAGGCTGGGAACCGCTAATCTAGAGCAACAAATATTATATTAAAAATAAGATAATTCTTCGTAGAAGTTAAAGGAGAATAATTTTTAAGAATGTTGGCTTGAGAGTTTAGAACTATTCACTGAACGAAACGGAATGTCCTTTTTGCATTAATATTTCAATAACAATAATTTTGGATATATATTTCCTGAAAAATTATGATTTTTTTCCTAACACATGAATACCATCAACCACTATTCAGCAATGGATTCCGAGACTACCACTTTTGGACGATTTTACACCGGAAAGGGGTGTGAGGCAATGACTCATACGAGTTCTTTGTTAGATCACTCTCAGTAAAATGTAAACATCACCCTTCCATTCTTCATTTACCCGAATTTTGATGAAAATAACTCTTCCCGGCGTATGCGCAAAAGCGTGGAGGGTTTCCGAATCCGTTGCTAAACAACAGAGTATTTATTTTCTTACTAGAATTATATGAATTTTTTAGAAGGCATAGGTAAAACTATTCCCAGTACATGATAGCATTCTTTAAAAAATCTTTCCGAAATTTTCAGGGCATTCGGGATAATTTCTCCTGTGACATCTAGAAAAAGTTAATATAATTTTTAGGATCAAAGTAATAATCTAGTTGATCATAATTTTGCCTTAATGTCCTAAAAACCTTCATTGTTTTGAAAGTAAATTCTATCTAGCATGCATTTGACTTTAAAGGTCGTAGATATTTTACGCATCTTTTGCGTAAACTCTTAAGCCTAAGAAAGAAAGCAGAAAAACAATCGTTTAACTGACAGTATATTAACAAGCACTATCCTTGGTTCAAATCTAAGTAAAACATTTACAAAACGAGAACTTGCACTTTAGAAAAGTTTGCAAATCCCCTCTCGTTTTCTTTATGGCAAGACAATTAGGGATAGGAAATGAGAGACGAGGCCAAAAGACCAAACTACGATCCATGAAATTAATTAAGAATTGGATAGTCATATCACCATCACACATCAATAATCATTATTGTCAGCATATGCAAAGTGGTCATAAATTATTGGACCCATTTCAAAAATTATCATAAAAACCCCTAATAATTTTACAACTACGTTTTTTTCTTTTTTAAATGAGAGCGCATTTTAAAAGTTTTTTTCAGATAGGTGACGCGCAGTTATGGTGGTCTATGTGGTCGTAAAATATTGGACATCTCTCATTTTTCAGAGCCATTATCTGCGAATATATTAAAACTAGAAGAAAATAAAAGCACGTATTTTTAGGGAATTTTACGTTCTTTAATTTGTTAAATCAATTGTAATTCGAAAACTAAGGAGTTTTCGAGATATTCAAGAAAAACTGAAAAAAGGAAACCAGAAAACACGCATCGGCTTCTGCTGATCGGTAGCCATTGCGTATGGAAATCTTTCGCTGTAGCAAATTTAGGAACCTATTAGCCACCTATCTGAAAAAAGTTTTTTATTTGCTGTCTCATTTAAAAAAACGCAGTTGGAACATTATTAGTTTTTTTTTATTAACGTTTGAAATTGGTTCAATAATTTAAGTCCACCCTGTATTATGAAACTCATTCATACAGATATTTTAAAGGTCTGTTTGGAAATGGTTTGTTAATAGACGTCTGTTAAAATGTATACAGTTTTGTCTCGGCATGAAATTTGAAGAAACCTCGATATGAAAATTGTCATTATAATTTTTTATTCTGTTTTACATCATTCAATCTCAACTGAAAAAATTCTAAGCACTTCTTACAACTTTTTATGTTGCTGAATTACATTTTGGCAGCCTAAAAGCAATCACTGCCAAAAACTAAGCATCCTGGAATTTCTGCAGATAGAATCTCATATGATATGCAAGCAAGCTTTCAAATAACTAATTTAGTTAACTAGCGAAATTTTTAGTTCATATTTAGTGAAGGCAATTGCTCATTCAGGGAATTTATGTATTGCTATATTTTTATTTCATATTTAGTTGAAATGATTTAACTTTTGAATAACAATTTTGCAGTTTATAGAAGCGTGTTTCTAAGTTACCTTAAGCATCGTTCAGAAATAATCCTTATTTTCATCTAGAATATTCCCCATCGTTATGTTCTGATTTTTCTAACAAAACCCCAACACTGATAGGTAATAAGCTATTAAGAAAAATTCAGAAATAATTGTCAGGGATTTTAAAATGAGATTTGCATTATTTATGAGTGACAAAAAGATTATTTCTCATATGGAATGAAACCATGTCATCAAATGATGCCGAAAACTTAATAAAAGAAAACGAAGAAATTATTCAAATGTAAGGAAATAACTCCATAAGTTTAAAAACTAAAGAGATTTTGGCCCTGAATCCACAGTTACATGCATAAGTTAGAGTAAACTAAAATTCATAGATTATTTATTTCCACCATAACCATACTTTGAATTTCTAGAAAAGTAATTAGATTTCCATGAAATTTCCGAATTTTGTTTATGAATTAATAAAATTCTTTTAAAATATTGCATTTTGTAGGATTAAAAATGCCTTATTTTGATTTTAAAAAATAAAACAAGCGTCCATTGTTGTATACAAGAAAGTACTTTTCGTGTCCTACAGGCTTCTGCTCTCGTGATGGTTGTAATTACGATTCAACAAAGTTTTAGATTATCATTTATTTCATTTCACGATTAATTATTGGATCGTAATATATCGAGGAATAATACCTTTTTTCTAATGTTATTGTATCAGCTGAATTTTATTAATATCTATATTAATTCGTTTAATACAAATTATTAACTTGTTGGTATAAATCATATTTATGCTCAAACACTCAATTTGATGAAAATACAAATACAGAAATATTTTATTTATTACATCGATCATAGAAAATTTCCAACATTCAAATAAAAATATTTTCAAATAAATGAAATCATCCATCGATATGTGTTAAGTGTGTCTTAATTTTTAATTTACCTCAGTAGATGCTATCTGTTTTGGAAATATTTTGTGAAAATTCTATTGCTTTAGTAATCGTCGCTTAACAATCAACACTACTAATCTCAATTTTTTCTAATTTCAAAGAGTAAGAAAAACTCAATTTTTCGCAACTAATAACGAATAATTCTAAATTTTTTTCACATACTGTCTTATGTTTATATCATATGCGAAAAAAAATTAAGAAATATCCGTTATTGGTTGCGAAAAATTGAGTATTTTCTTACTCTTTGAAATTTCAAAAAATTGAGATAGATGATGTTGCTGATTAAGCGACATAATGCTTTTAGTAAGATATTTTCTGCAATAATGCTAAGCTTTTGTATTTATTCTTATGAAAACTAATCAGTCTCTTTCCAAAAAAATATTTTGTTTTGTCGTTACACTAAACGTACCGCTACTGGTTAAAAGACTGTTTTCCAATAGTAGTTATTCATCACGAAGTTTCGGTATGAAGTCGGTACCAATATTAGCAAAATATACCAATATATAATATTTTCTGTATCAATATATCTCTGCTAACAGATAAATTGTGTAATTGGTATAAGTTCAGTCATTTCTTCTTGTAATTTATGCCATTGAAATGTGTGGAAAAAACTTTGCAGAACTCTCTTTAATTTGATTAAGAGTATAGAATATTTAAATGGGACTCACCTGAGCTCTTTCAGCTGCTTCCAAAAACTGCACACGGCTTCCAGATGAGCTCGCTGATTGACTGCGAGGAAAAAGTATATTTTCCATTTACTTGAAAGGTTTGTTTCACTGCCTAGCGTATTGCAAACAGTTGAAGATGTTCCTGTGATGTTCTGCCGCACACAGACGAGGAATGTTTTATATCAGAAAGAGTGGAGAGCGTTTTTACTTCGTCATTTTACAGCTAAAAAGAGTTCTGTCTCTTAATAGTGAGCAATAAATAAAAATAATTCGACCTTTCACCACAAATATAATTTTCTTTTATAAGAGTTCTTCGGTTTTCCTCGAAAGAGTTCCGTGCATAAATGAAATGTTATATTATGCAAGAGAAACAAAGAGCGAATAAATGATTCTAGACAATGTATTTTATCCGAGTTGAACAAAATTGAAACTATTGAATTAAAATGTGGTTATCTCTGCTTTAACATACTGTAAATAAAGTATGCCATATTAAAAACAGACTTAATGGTGTTAACTTTCTAAAAAAAATTCTTAGATACAATTTGAGTCACAGTTAGCTTGGTAAGGTAGAAACAAAACAAAATGTATTAAAATAGGCAAAATGTTTTGATTTATTTAGTTCTTATTTGAATAGTTTAATGATGATATTAACCAGTATGATGCTACGAAACTACATTATTCAAAGATTATAGCATGATTAATAATTACTTTTATGTATCTATCTATATCAGGTTACAAGTAAATGTACATATTTATAATTACACATAGGGGTCAACTAATATTGAGTTGATTTAATCTTTGTTTACTAAAAAAGTTTTCTATATCTTACATTATCAATGTCATAACTCACAATAATTTTAGTACTATTCCAAAGAACAGTATATTGGCAATAAAATTATTTAGTTCACTATACCCACAGTGCTATATCACGATTTATGAAATTAGGACAACGTAGTACCGGCACATATTTCTAAATACTTCGAACAATGCGAGAAACTCTCTCGATTGACAGAAGGCAATCACTCATGGTTTTTCTTTTCCACATTTTTATGGGAAATCCTCTGACGACATCAAAGGTCACACCTGAAACAAAACACCGTGTACCCATTAGCCGTTGATGACGTAGTAAATATAGAGAAACTCGCGTGGTGGTGTAGGTTCGTAAATAACAACCATAAGCCAGCCGGAAGCGCAAGAGCAGATTCAAGGGACCGCCACATCAATAGCGCAGGGTTGCAATTATAGTCGCCTTCATCCCTTATTTGGCGAATATTGATCTTAACAGACGGTACAAAACGGAGTTTGGCGAATGTATTTTTCGCAGCAAGTCTCAGTAACGTAATGGGACGGTCGGGAAGTTAGCTGGGCAAAACAGAATTTTTCGTACTGAAGAAAAGTTTATAATTTAATTTCTGGTTCGATCTCATCTAAAATTATTATTTTTTAATCCATTCAGTCACATAAATCGAAAGTTTTCCAAATTGTCTTACATATAAGGTGGTGATAATTATAAGCTGCCATGTAATTATGATCTGTGCGTGCCGTTGAGTGTTGATAAATGGAGACAAAATTGGTGCATAAGTGAGAAAGAGTAATTTCGTAATATTTTTTTATGGTTTTGCATAAATATCTTTAGCTGATTTCTTGTAACGGTGTCAAGATGTCAAGACAAAGATTGAATGTCTTTTTCAAATACAAATTGGCGTGTCAAACTGTGCTTACACTCTCATTTTTAAGCGACTTTTTAAAATAATTCATTTGGATACTCTATCATGAAGTATTAAAATGTATCACATTAACACATTAAGCTGACGTTGCGTTGTGAATTGTACTGTCAAATTTTCATTTGCTTTAAGTATAATTAATTAAGTTTGCAAATTGTACATACACAAGATAGGGCTTAAATTTCTCTATTAGCTAACATTATGCTAAAATTGTTAAGTCCTACTATGTCTTAAAAGTTCATAAATATTAAAATACTATAAACGTAAAAATGAAATGCTATAAATCATGAAAAATTGCTATAAATGAAACCCATATAAAACACAATTTCACCATAGAAATATTTATTTCCCTTTTGTCTTTGCAAACCAAATATTTGGTTTCAGAGAAGGTCTACATATAGAATAAATTCAAACTTTTCTCAGGATAATTATTTATTCAAAATCACGCAGTAGTGATACTAAGTTATCATTAGATGATATCATTGTGATGATATAAAAATTAGCCAGTAATAAAATTGCGAAAAACTGGTAAGCAATAAAGACATTGGAACTGTTTGAGTCAATGGCAACTTATAAGAAATTGTTCAGTCCATATTGTTTGATATCATAATGAAGAACATAAATCAGATGAAAACTACCTTTCTTAGAACAGCTTAAATGGCAAATCTCCTATATGCGGTGCTAATACGGCCATCAGAGAAATCTGCAGCAACAAGAGTATTGTTTCTGTGCAACCGTTTGATTTTAATTCCAAATACTTTGTACCCCCTTTCTCTAGTGAGGGTGCTTCTTGGGTGTTAAATTTGAGTCTTAGAAAAAGTGGATTAGATTTAGTTTTATATATTTTCCATATTTAGGTTAGGTTCGATTGATGAAAAAGAAAAACAATAGCACCAAAACTAAAAGCAAAAAAATTTCGAAATTTGCACTAATCGGAAACAAATTTTAGAAAATTTGCTTTAGGAAATTTCGATTTTAAACATTTTTTCTCTGTATATATCTTCATAGAGTAAAATGTTGCTGTTTCACTAAAAAGCAATACCGACGGTCTGAGCTGTTAGATTTTTGCTGAGTAAAGAAAACTGCCTTGCAAGAATTTCCGAAAAAATTATTTAATTTTATTGCAAAATATTTGAAAACTAATTTTAGGCTGCATATTTTCGAATTAATTCTTTTTAGAATGGATCCTAACAGCAGCCGATGAGAAACAGAGAGTTTAGTTCATTGGGGTCAGATGTGTTCTAGATTTGCATTAGTTAAAATGAATTTTAGATATATTTCCTTTCACACAATAACGCTTCGCAAGATGTCGTATAAAAGAAACTCTTTCCGAGATACTTCAGACAATTTCTCGGTTATTTCTTTAACACCGTGTATAGTATACACGATGAGGTATAGTACAAACCTCGCCTTTTAATTTCTTAGTAATTCTTGGAACCCTCTCAGACCCCAACAAAGTTCCATCATCAAAACACCGTGACTTATTATAGTTTATTTATGGATTTGAAATATTTTATTAAACTTGTCACACTTCTTTTAAAGTTTTCAAAATTTCCGGATGTTGATTTTAATCAATCAACGTATGATGATGATGAGAGAATTGTTAGATGAAACTCATTTCTTCTCCACAATTTACACTTACCCTTTGATTAAACTGCCATAAATTTATCAGGAAGAAACGTAAACACAGGAACGTCGACCAATTCAGTCAGTCGATCTGAGATGCAAGCCAGAGCAGTTGATTTGCACCTCAATTCTTGATTGGTTCACTCATATCATGATGTCATTCCAAAAGAGGAAATATTTATGTTTATACAAATATGCTGTATAAATATATGTAGTTTGTTGTTCTCTTTTCTTCAAATGACACACCGATAGATCTGAGGTATGCTTCATACTGATATTTCTTTTACGTGACTCAAGTTGAGATCGATTATATTTTTAAATGTTTTAATAGATTATTGATTAGTTTCTTTAAAAGTTCTGAATCTTCATTAATATCTCCTTGAATTGCTGCCACGCTCTGCTATTCCAAGAGAACAATGAACCATATGTTTTCAGAATTTTATTTAATAAAAGACTCTAAACATAAGGTAAGAATTATTTTACTAACATGAACCAATATGATGTTTTAGGAACATGGTCTGTGGCGTCTATAAATATACGTGGACAGCAAATAAAGAACGGTAATGTTGTCGCACTAGCTTATCAGCGTTCCTGATAAATGGACGCCTGGAGTGAGTGATCGAGAAAGAAGAATGAACTATATCAAATGAAGCATCATGAAATTAGTACTGCTGGCGATCTCTCTTAGCTGAATATGTTCATTATATACAGATACGCTTCTCAAACAGGAAATTCAGAAATGTGGAAAACTGGTTACTCTATATCGGCTGGTAGATGGTAAGTTACAGAGAAAAATTTCAATTCTTTTGTTACCATTCGGTCAATGATTTCAATTTACAGTGAATTTTCAAAAATATCAGATAGGTGTGCGCAACACAGTATCAACTTTATACCAAAATTGCATGCTAACAAAAATTCGTGCTCCGCATGATAATCAGAAATATGCTCCTTCCAAAGTCAGTTTTTCTTTATTTTCTGAAATCGCATCAGGTTTACAAACCAAATAAACATTTGTATTACATAAGAAATATTACCTAGAAATATTTTAGAAGAAAAAGAAACATCCATGCATCAGAAAATTTTAAAAGCAAATAAAATTTAATGCAACGAAAGCGGCAATTTTTAAGAATTTTAAACGAAACTTAAAGTATAATCTATTATTACAACACAATCTGCTGTTGAAAAATATTTGATTTGCAATTCAGATATTTTCCGTAGACTTCAATAGTTAATGATACAGCACCTCTTTTCCCTCAAGGATAATTACAACAAAAATCCCATCACTGCCTGAGCATCCCGGTACTTCTGAAAGACCAGCAGCCGCGAAAGAAACACCGGCACTGTGGCCCATGCAAAATAGCCCCCATTACGAGCGGATCATGCCCCCCCTGTTACGGGGGTACGACCAGTCATCGGAGATGGGCCCTAAAAGTCACACCACCTTTTCCCACCGTGAAGCGAGACTGTGCTTACTTATTAGGCAGGTTACCATCCCTATATTTGAAGTGCCTCTTTCTTTAGGAAATTATCTAAAAATGTTTTATATAGAGGAGTATGGTCTAAATATATTTATTTTGCATGAATATATTTATTTGTTAGACCATTCATGAGCCTGTATTTATTTTTCAGTGGTCAAAGACTCTTAATGCTTCCTTGACAACGGTTCTATCTGATTTCAGATAATTCAATGCGCATGGGGTTTCATAAATGTAGCAATATTTAAAAAAAAGTCATAGATATTTGATAACTTAATAAATTCCTAGTGGAAATTATCCTCATAATATTATCCAATTTCATATTATTTAAAAGAAATCACATTTAATGCATAAATTATATCTCTTTTGAAAGTGCTGGTGCAACTGATGGACAGACTTTTCTTACGTAACTTCTGTGATATATCAGTTCATATTAAATAAATGTCTTTTTGTAGAAAGAAGTTGGTCTCTCCGAAATTTCTCCATGTAATTTTGCGTTCTCAAAAGAAGGCCCCAAGAAGCTCCTGGGCACAACAAATCTTATCAACTAGGTCATATTACTAGACCATTCATTTGATATTATCATGCATCATCATGACTCATTTTTAAAGATTAAATATTACTTTTTGAGAATTAAATGACATTTTCTACCTTGTATGTTTGACATTAATTTTTTATGTGTAAACAAGGTATGTGTAGAGAATTTAACTGTTATTACAAAGGATTTGGCTGCTGAAGTATATAAGCAGATTGAATTTTTAACTGAAGTAAATCAATGGATAATTATAATCACCGGGAATCCAAATGATTGCTCTTTTAAATCTTTCGATGACTTTTTAAGGTACATTTAGAATTCAATCTATTTCTTAATGATGTAAAAAATAATATAGACTAGACAATAATGACTTTCTATATGCCTGTAATGGAATTTCTCTTTCAAAAAGTTACACTTACCGTTAGCGAATGAGCGTTTTCTATTTGCTACGACTTCTTGGAGATTTAAAGTAAAGTCCTCGAATGAATCTATCAAGAGTGCCATCTTGCGTCGAACATTTGTACTATTATTTCAGACAAAATTTTCGTTTTAAAGTAACATGAAAATTCTTGTAGAACCTTTAAAACTTTAAACAGTTTCTGAATAAAAACGAATGGATGACATAATTTGTACAGCATTTAATAATTCTGCAATGTAGCTTTTTTAACATGAAAATGTCAGATAGATATCCACAGACGATTCTCTCTAGGGGTGTCATAAGAGAAATCGAAATATTTTAGACTTACAAACGAAGTTCGAAAATGTGTTTCTAAGTTCAAATGACAATATGAAAAGGCGTTCTCGACAGAGAACGAAACGGATGGGGTAAATTTTAGTCCATTTTAATCACTTACATTACAAACAAAACTGACCCAAAAGTTCTTCGTTCCGATAGATTAGTTATTCGATTTGACCTGTGGCATCATCACCAGCTGTGTCGTAAACTGCAATTGCATACATTTCTAACCCACCCACTTTGGTAATGTCATCAGTTAACCAATGGCAAGCAAGCTTCTGGAGTATTTAAGGGCGATGTTCCCACCTGTTCTCTGATGTGGCGCGGAAGTTTGGAGACTGGGGTGCCAGCTCAGGTGTCGTCCTCGCCATCTGACTGCGGTTCAAAATTACGAGATCCGTCTCTAAATAGCCCTCGTGCTCTTCAAAAACGGGACGTTAATATAACCTAACCTAACCATCCCGCCTCTTCAGTCTCTCACTTTTATTATCATCTCACCGCGCTCGTGGTCATACGATGTTGAAGTTTAATTTATGTTTTTAACTTAATTGTTGTTATATTAAAATGTTTTCGTTCTAAAGGTGTGTTCTTATTCTGTGTAACCTTCACTGCGTCACCATGAAGGAACCCTTCTGAAGTAGGAAAGTATGCATGCTAATGATAGTCTGAAGTACTGTGTTCATATTAGCTAGGATATTGTACTCGTCCATCACTCTGCCTGTGATTATCATGCCTTGCACGATCTTATGCCTTTAGCGGCTACGTCAGTGACCTTCACCGCCTCATATGCTATATTGATAACCCCCCGAGTTAGGGTACAGACCCCTCACAGAGGTTGAGTGAAATATTTCCGAGAGTGAACTGTAGTTTACAGTGCTACTTTACAATAATGCATTAAATATCCATTGGAATTGCTATTCAATACACTTCATATTGAAATTAGAGCGTGATATTTTCCTTCATTAAATAAACGACACTTTTTTTCAAAGACCAGAAATAAAGGTGAAAGGTTATGCGAACATATTGGAATCAATTTAAACTCACGTGATACGAATCAAATGCTCTTCACCAGCTACATTTTTAGAATTTATTGGGCATCTTGTAAGAGGAAAAGGATTTGCCAGCATAGCTTAAGACAGTATGCATTTAGATGTGATGGAATATATTGTGTTACGTTTGTTATGTAATTGTGACGTCAGTATAATAGCTACATTGTTATTGCACTAGTAAATTCCAAACACACAGAAAAGAGAGAGTTGAAATTTGATAATCATTATGCAAATATTTAAAAAGAATTAAGCTATTTTTTCAGTTTGTTGAATATTAGTTAGTACTTTATTGAATAATTCTCTTGAATGTAGCACAAAATAGTGCAGACATTGAGGTTTAGTAAATTAAATCAAGAGTATTAACTGCAGTAGTAAATCTTGAACAGAACTGTATTGCTAAAATTTTCTACTAAAATTACTAACCTAACTTTGATAATAAAGGCTTTCAAATAAACGGCTAAAATTTCAAATAAATACAACAAATTATGAATGACTCTTTTAGATAGAATGGTCTTAGGAATTAAAAAAATAGCTGCGTTAAGTCATTATTTTGAAATTCTAGATTAAGCTATAGACCTTGTTCTTTTGTTTTATTAATAAAAATATGCAGAAAATGCATATTTTATTCGAGAAATGTTTTTATTTGCCTGCAACAAAACGACTTTTTTCTTACAGGAAAGAATATTAGCATTGATCTGATAATTTGTTTCAACATATTACCATATCTATATATTACAGCACTGTGAAAATTAATTGGGATAAACACAAAAATTTTCACATATGTAGTTTAATTAGTGTAAGTTCACTTATATGCATGGTATAGTAATTTAGCAGAAAATATGTTCTCCTCTAGCTTTGATGATAGCCTGTACACGTTTCAGCATGGATTCCAGTAATTGAGAACATCAATTTTTGACGTTGCCATCACGACACCAAACTTTTATGACATTCTCAATGATTTTTCTCTTGGTTGAGCAGTCCACCTTACTCACATGTCTCTTCACGATGCTCCACAAATTTTCAATGGGATTTGCATCTCTAGAATTGCCAGACCAATCCAAAACTGTTGATTTGTTTTCTTGAAAAAATACTGTAAACATCTTCATTTATTTCTTTATTTCCTCATCCCCATACAGTCTACTGAGAGGATGTAAAACATAGGGGATTTGAATTAATAAACAGAATTACAAATATAATGGTGCAGTACTGCATCACACAATATCCAAAAAAGAAATCATCATAAAATACGGACAGGTTCAAAACAAACTGAAAAGACAAAACAAATATTTAATAATGAATGATCATTTTTTCTAATACTACAAAATCAAAATACATACCTAATACAGATAGAAACACTTAGGACATAAAACACAATACAGCACGCTAAGCCGTCAGTATATAACATATGAAGTTTCAAAGTCTTAATCAATTCGATATTCCTCAAAATGATAAAAAAAGTAATAAATATATACTCTTCAAAACAGCGCTTTTAATCAAAAATCTCAATACAAATACACCAAAAATCATAAACATTTCTTTTCCTTTCGCCATACCACATTCATTGTTAATTAAAATTTTGAACCATATGGTTTTGTTTTCGACAGCAGATCTATTTAGATGTAATTCCCAAATACAAATGCGATTAAAAACATATTCCGCATCATTTTGTAAGCCATATTTCTTCATCTGTAATAACCTTTTCCATAATAAAAAATAAAAATTAGCTTAAACTTAGAAATGCCTTAAATTGAGTTGATTTGCACATTATATGTAAAATAACTCGTATTAAACGGTATATTTAATGTTATACTATATTTGGTGATAAAATAAGAAAATATATAACATAACAAACTAATCATTCAGACCTATCTTAATGAAGAAGGCTACGAAGCATTAAAACAATTAGTTTGTGATGGGAAGTTTTTACCCTGCTTATCGATGTTTTCCAGCTGCTAAATCCAGCCATCTCATGAAAAGCATCACATCTGTGTTTGATGCTTCCTCTTGCAGTTCAGTGTATTTCAAGACATAGAATCTTGGTAAGTTTCTCATTAGTCGACTTAAAGTACTCTAGGTGTAAATAAGCCCAAATCCAGTCCCTCAGTATAGGGTGGAGCAAAGTCATCTAAATATGGGTAACAAATAGACCAATTGACATGCTTAGCGATTTTGGAAGCATGAGCGAATTGTACGAAATTTGATACACATGTTTATCATTGGCCAACTAAAAATACTTTAGGGTTAAATAAACGCTAACTTAACACCTCAGATTGAGTGAGGCAATGTCGATTAAGTACATGCGACAAATGTACCGATTAATATGAAATCTTATACGCAAGGGAAATTTTGATGACACTAGGTACACATGTTCCTCATGGGTCGAATAAAAGTACTTTAAGAGTAAATAAACGCTAACTCAATACTTCAGGTAGGGTGGGTCAAAGTCATAGGCCGATTGTCATGAAACTTGATACGGCTGGGTAGATTTTGAAAAAACTTGGTACACCTGTATCTCATTGGCCGTCTAGAAATACTGTTAGGGTAAATAAACTCTAACCCAATCCCTGAAAGTAGGGAGGGCAAAGTCGTTTAATTAGATGTTACAAATGGGCCGATTGACATGAAATTTGATATGGCTACGGCGATTTTGATGAAACGTGATACACAGATTTCTCATAGGCCGACAAACGTCTTTAAGGGTAAATAAACGCTTACCGAATACCCCAGGTAGAGTTTACAAAGATATACAGAAATTGACATGAAAGTTAATACTGTCTAAGCGATTTTGATGAAATTCGATATGCATATTCCTCATTAGCCGACTTGAAGTCCTGAACGAGTCAATAAGCCCTAACCCTTACCCTTAGGGTAGGGTAGGGCAATGTCTCCTAAATACCTGTGAAAAATAGACTGATCGAAATGCAACTTGATTCACATATTTCAACACGTCTAATTAAAAATATGGCGGAGTTAAATCTTCTTTAATTAACGCTTTAGGATGATAACAATCGTTAAGGCATATAAACCTTAGAACTGCGGGAGCAATTTTGACAAAACATGTTTCATTAGTTGATTTAGGCACTTTAATTGTTAGTTGAAAAATGACACCCACATTGTACAACAAAGAAAAAACTCTGATGAGAAATGGGTCCTATCTCTCACCCTTCTATCTTCTGGGTTGGATGGAGGTGAGTCACTGAAAGGCATTTAACAAATAGGACAATTAGCATGGAATTTTTATGTCCAGGTTTCCTAAAATAATAAGATGCCCCCAAAAAATGGGATAACAATGAAAGAAAAATATGTAATACTGCATACTATTATATATACTCAAATGAAAGAAAATTTATGCACTATTAATTTATGAATCATTTCATTAGAATTTGTGAAATATTCCCTCAATAAAGTAATATTAATAAACATTATGTTATTTGTATAATATTAATCAGCTTCCTGTCTTCCACAAAATTATGTCTTGAAATAGCCCGGGCAACGCCGAATACTATCCTTTTTAATTATGAAACAAAATGCGCATAATGTATTTTGATTTAAATCTTTACTTAAATGCTTACTAAATATATAAGAAGACTTAACATAGAAAGTTAAGTCTTAACCTAAGTATTTATCGTAGCATATTTATAGAAGTTCTAGATATTTTTAATGAAACCAAGCAAAAAATTATTATTCATGAATATTCTGATCGGATGTTCTGTCGTGTTAATACATGGTGATCGTTGAAGTGAATCCTTACAGTTGATCATAATCTGTCTTTAGCTGTGTTGAGCACCCTTGATCGTTGGGATTTTGTTAGTAAGATATTTTCGTTGTAAAAAATTGAAGCAAGTTTTATTAATTATGCAACGCAAATAAAAAAATCCTGCTTGTGTTTTAAAAAGAATATTACCTTATACACCGAATTACAACTTTAAATTAACAACGTTTTGGTCTTTTTTTCAAAGAAGGTCAAAAACACTGAGTTAGAAACCATGATCTCATGGACAATTTTAACCTAGCAATTAAGAATGAATTCAAAGTATTAAAAGTTTAATAAATCAAAAAAGTGTGCTCGTAATTTAGTGAACCCTCCGCTTCAAATTAAACATCAAATTTTCAAAACATAAGCGTTTCATCAGTTTCATTTATGATTTCAATTATATTCTATCACACTATTGCTTTCTGAAGTAGACAATCTTTTACTTTTTATTTATTTTTAGAATTCGTTTAATTGTGAATAAATGTAAGCAGCGATTCATTTATTCTTGTCTACTGTCTCTAATCTTTATTTAAATATAATAACATAATGTTGAATAACATTCTTATTTACGTCGATAAACGATTCTACTTCATTTACAATAAATAATTTCATTCATTATATAAATGCCTTCTTATAAATTGATACTAATGGCAGATATACAGGGAGGAGTTAGATATGGTTCAGTGCTACAAATACCGAATTTACGCATTTATGTATATCTTTGAAAACAAACATAATCACAGACATTCACTCTTGATTATTACATGCTATGCTATAATTTGAATTTAACAATAAAACGTATTCATTTCAAAAAGTTTTCAAAAGAAGTATTTTTTGAACATTTTGTAGAACTTTTGTATTACCTCATGTGATGATAGGTAGAGCTTATTGTTTGGAAAAGGTGATTTCTGTTTAATTGCTATTCAACAAACTTTACTTGTTTTATCTTTAAACAAAATTATTGCCTAAGTTAGATTCATTTGATTCTCTAATTTGGGTTTTTTAATACATACTCGAGCAGTAGAAACAAAAGATAAAACAAAATTAAAATACTGTAAAATGGGGTAACTTTGCACTCGTGGAGGTAACTTTGCACCAGTGTAAAATTTTTCTGAAAAGTGAAATATAAATAAACTGATTAGGGGTACGGGATTGGGATTTTTTCCTATCTTCTTGACAAGACTGACTAATGTATATCATTCCTTAAATGTATATAACAATCATTCAGGAGATTATAGAAGGAAGAGATAATAAGCCAGTTTTTCAGCGAAAATTTTAGAGATGAAAAATCTTCCTCTTGTGAAGAAAGTATGACATTTCTGAATGCAAGTGCATTTAAATAAGAAAGATAATAAACCTAGCTTTCATTTTGTTACTTTGGATGCCAATTATATTTGTTAGTTAAGTTATAATTAATTTTTTTCTGAGCTGCGGTAATAACTTAGCACCGAGAAAAAGGGATTTATTGCACCATGCAAATTAGCGGTAAAAAGCAAGCCCAGTTGGTTTTTAAATTTATTTTTGTATTAAATAATAAGAAGAACATTGTTTGCTTCTTCTTCAGATATGTCCAAGGTGTATAGAAGGAAGTTAGGGACTTGTAAGTATATGTATTTTCTCCAGAAACATTGAAAGCTTGCTTTAACGGCATTTCAAAAACTTAGGGTACTCTTAAAGAGGCAGAATCTTTTTTTGGTACTCCAAGCGAACAGACTCTTACAAAAGAAAGCTAATTCATACAAGGAAAAATAGAAATCCTCCATTTTTCTTCAATGAGAAGAAACAGACCTTTGCATCATTTAATCCAGTTCAGTGACTTCGGTTTTCTTATCAATAGTATTGATCTTAAAATTATAATAAAAGTTTATCTTAATAAAAAGGTATGGTAATCTATAAATATATTAATAACACACCTGGAAATAACTGGATAAAAGGATTTCTAAAACGACATCCTGATCTGACCAGATACAATAGGATGAAACTGTTAGTTATAATCAGGTATTTATAAAAATATGTTCTTGTATATTTCCTCCCAGGCTTTCTATAAATATATGTAACATTGCGACCAGTGAATTTGTTTTTGAAATATGATGGAAAAAATAACCACTGTAAAGAATATCTACATATGAGATAACTTTGAACCAAAATTTCGAAAAATCATAATTAATTATTAAATTTCTGTATGATCCAAATTTGATGCAAAACGTGTTTCTTGTAATCATTCCACGAGGAAAAAATCTTTTCATCAATCATTTCTTTAGAGAAATACATGCAACTAACCTCGAAATTATTTCTGTAGTCATGACAATCGGTGCAAAGTACTATACTCAATGAAACAGTTTGCTCAGTGGTGAGGAACCTGCGGCCTTTCTGAGTTTTTTAAGCGGCCTTACTAGTTATTTGCAATTTGCATTGAAATAATGTACCTGTCTCCTCCGCGTAGCTGTTCCAGCCCTCAGCCAAAAGAATTGAAGTGAACTGTGGGAGCAACAGTTGCGCGGGAGCGAGGTGGTGTACGCCATTAATGGTATTGGGTATCTGCACAGAGTGTGCACGTTTCTGTAGGAGTTCTTGAGGTGAATTCCGAGTTAGTAATTATGAGTAATCTTGAAAGTGAATCGTAATTGTACATATGTATATATCTCCTATTTAATCGTAAATAGTAGAATTAATAAACTAGTGTGAGAAAAAAGCGAATTTATTGAAGGCTGGAGTACACAATTATTACAGTACCTGTCTGTGATATAATAACACTGGGCAACAATTAAATTGCTTCTTAGGTTAAACTACCCAATCCTGAATGAATTTAACGTGCTGAACACGAATATCACATTGAAAAAAGCTGATTGACTCTCGTTGCAGAGATATGTACGTTTTTTGTGTTATAAAGGTGCTCTAATATGATGCAATATATGCATTATATTATATTATATATTTCATTATATTTATTATATTATTTAATTATTTAATATTATTATTATATTTAAATAATATATCCTATATATATCCCGTTAATATAAAAATATATCTCGCTATTATAAGGGAATTTAGTAAGATAAATACATGCTTAAGAAATGTTTGCGTCATATTGCATCACCTCTTAAACCTTTATTTCCGCATGTGGTGGTAGTAAGCCTGATGATGACGTTTTGTGCTTTGATGAAACATCTTCTATAACATAAAATTACCTCGGTTGAACTGAATGATCTTGTTCGCGGGTTGGATCTGTCCAAAAGCAAAACGAAGATATTGGCCTGAAGACTTCAACAGTGGAATCTTCTCGAAGAAAATGTCCGAGTGACTTCATTTCGCACACATCATCTGCTCTTCAAATCTTTCTTTAAAAAAGAAGAAAGCCTTATGTTTTGTTGCGACACTGACGGTCTACTAAAAGAACTCCGCGTTGCACATGAGCCCAATGAATGGCGGCTGTTTATAGATGCTTCAAAACTGAGTCTGAAGGCGGTTTTGCTGAATAACGGGAACGAGCTTCCATCCATACCTGTCGCACATGCAGTCTACATGAAGAGGACTTACCACAATCTAAAACAGCTTCTCGAGATGATTAACCACCGCAAGTATGGCTGGCAAATCTGTGCTGACCTGAAGGTAGTGTCTCTGTTGATGGGTTTGCAGCCAGGATATACAAAGCACTTCTGTTTTCTTTGTCTATGGGACAGCAGAGCAATCGCTTTGCACTACATCAAGAGAGATTAGCCTCAGAGAGCATCTTTTAAGTCTGGAGAAATTGATGTAGAGAACCCACCTCTGGCAGAACTGCATAAAATCATCATTCCTCCTTTGCACATAAAGCTTCACCTTGTCAAGAGCTTGGTAAAAGACATGGATAAGAATGGACCAACATTCATGTACCTGCATGACAAATTCCCTCGACTCAGTGTAACAAAAATTAAAGAAGTGGTTTTTTTTTAAACAGCGACTCAGATAAAACAGCTTTTTAGAGATTCCAAGCTTGAGAAACTTCTTCGAAGTAAAGAAAAACAGGTTTGTGATGCGCTCTATCAAGTCTCAGCAAACTTCCTAGGGAATGACAAAGCCGAAAACTACAAGGATCTGGTTGAAGATATGTTGGCTCTATTTCAGGATTTCGGCTGCAATATGTCCTTAAAGATCCACTTTCTGGACTCTCACTTGAATTTCTTCCTTAATAACTGCGGGCAGGTCCGTGACTAGCACGGCGAACTTTTTCATCAGAACATTACCAACATGGAAATATGGTACCCGGGGAATTGGTCCACGGCAATGTTGGGACTACTGTTAGATGCTCAGCAGAGATGGTCCCCGCGTCCATTACAAGCGACAGGCCAAAAGAAATCGAAATTCCGAAGCAGATTAAGGTATTCCTAACATGTATTATAATATATGTAAATATATATACACTTTTCTAAATGATGCGTACGCATTACAAAAAAACCGTAGCCAACTCAATTGTTTCTTTGTGATATTCGTGTTCAGCACATTGAATTCATTAGGAATTGACTATATTCATCTCAGAAGCAGGAACTTTTTGAAAATTTGTTGACCAGTGTAATAATTACAGAACAATAATCTTTAAGGTTCTGCTCGTATGGCCTTATTTCCAAGTGACGAAGTTTAATGAGAGCTTTCAGTGCCAAAAGGTTCCCCATCCTGAGTTAACCATTACTTGAATGTGCATAATAATTTCAAAAAATTACGACTATATAGAATTGTATGCATGGTAGCGTGTCTTATAAAGTTGTATGTTCTAGCATTCATTTTATTTTGAAATTCATGTCCGTGAACGTTTTCTGTAACTGGATTTTCTAGAATAGCCGTCCATCTTAAAGGAATCTATAAACAAATTTCAAACTAAAGATTTATCATAGTAATTCTCACTCATCAAGTGGAATAGCATCTGAGCAATTTATTTTTCACTATGCATTTATTATTGATGAAAAAATAAGATTAAATTAAAAGTATTTCCTTGTTATGTTTTAAAGAAATGTTTCAAATTAACCTCAAAGAATTATCATCGATGGATTTGAAAATAAACATTAAGTTATGTAGAAAATTGGTACACGCGTTTATGAGGGGCAACTATTCAGTTCTCAAAGTGCATGTTATACACGAAAGTAAAGAGCATAAATTTTCCTACTAATTGAATATTTAAAAATTTTTGTTCTAGCTCTAATATTTCCGAGATAAACGATCTCTAATTTTACAAAATCACAAACCGCTAAAAAAAGATGGATGCACACTTCTTAATTATTTTATCAGAAAAATTGAAAATAGTATGGTGCATTTGCGCTTTTTCTTAACACCACAGCATACCCCCGAACTCGGAGCCAGGACGGCTTCCTGCTTTTTTCTGATTATTATTTTGTAATTCAATGTAATTCTTTTATGTATTCAATCACTACATTGAGAAGTTGGTGGAAAATTTGACGGAGAGTCAATAAATGGCAAAAAGGTACAAATTCAGAAAATATTTATTAAGAATTATAACATTGAATTATACAAAACTAAAAACGAATAAAATGTGGAACCATTTTCTGAATTTTATTAAAAGCATTACTGAAACAAAATAATATAGATCATAATAACAAAAGTACAAATGTCTTGAAACGTAGCCATGGCGACGTCCTCATTCTTAAAAGGTGCGTTACTCTTCTTTTGTTGTCGGCGAGAAGCATTAAAACATATGATCTGGAAATTCCCACATGTGTTGTTGCATTTAGCTTCAACTTTCCTGTAGGCACATCTTAATCCTCATCTTTTCGTACAAGAACAAAAAAAATGTTGAGAATGGAATCGGAGGCAGGGGGACACAATGTTTTCATGGGATGCCAAGAGGGTCTTGTACTTTGTCATCCCCAAATTTCAGGTGGAATTTGTCTCCCCAACCATTATTGTACCTGGTGGTTCACTCTTAGAGAATGAAACTTTCCTTCCCTGCAGCATCTTCAATTGCAGGGAAGGAAGCAGGAAGTGATTTTTGGAAGTATATGAATCTCTGATCATTTATTGAAGCTGTGTTAAAAGGTAGCACCATACACTGACAGAATAAAATGTCTTGCCAGACTCAGTCACCTGTTCTGTTATTGAAACTAAATTATTAAAGACTTCTGGAATATATATTATCCCTGTATTTTGTTGCAGCACTTTGATAAACTTAATTTTGAGTTATTCGTTCATTATAAGTAGCCGATGTGTAGAAAATATGCAGGACTACTATTTGATCTTTAAGACCACGGGCTTTTTTCACTTCTTGTGAGGAAAATATTTTGTTTTCCATCTTGCCAACGCAACGCCTGGTTTCATAAAAAGGATATTTTTATCGTGTGGAGTAAAAGTTAGAAGAATCACGACGTTGTCTTAAAATGATTGTTTTTTAAAGCCATCAATTAGACAAAATCGTATTACAAATATTTCGAAATGATATGAGATCATCTTTAGTCAGTCTAGTTTTGTTATGAGAATTGATCCAAAAACTCCCTTACGGTACCGTGACTGCCATATTTTTCTTATATCTAATGTTAACACATTTTTTTCAGTCTTGAGCTTCGATCGTGTTCCGCAAATTTAGTGTTGTTGGTATTCGATTAATCATCAAACACAATAGCTCAGTTGTTATTGTATGATACTTTTTGATATAATTGGCAGAAGCAGTGCAGATTACTCCATATGTTGTGTTTGTTCCCCATTTTCATCCTATGCAGAAGGAAATCACCATCCACTACAGTGTAATTGTGAAATTAGAATTCATCTTAATATTTGATGCAGTGATGAAATCATACAATGCTCATTATTTAGTTTTCCACATGCATAATTCGGCAAAAGGAGTAAGAAATATTGAGCTAAATTCATTTTGGAAAATATCAACTCCAAGTATGACTCATTCATTTTAAAAACAACGATTTTTTGAAAAATAAATAAACATTGGATCAATTGCAGCATTTTGGGTGTGAAGTTTCATTGCATTGTTCACTGAAGCTGGGGAAAGTGCTTTATCAAAAGATAGAAAAAACAATAGATAGAGAAAGAACTAAAAAGTTCCACTGAAATTTTTTCCAAACATTTATTTTAATGCAAAAATTTCTTACTTGAAGAGCTTCTAACATTGTAATGATGGCTAGTGACATTATATCTGAATTAACTGTAAATGGTGGATGATAGTGGAACCATTACAGGAGTTGTATGCACATCTGAGCTAATGCTTATTATTCGAGAATGTTGAAAGTTAGTAAAATGCTCACTAGAAACGAAAGCCAAACCAGTAAAATCTTCCAGGAACGAACAAGAATTAAAAGTAGCTAATGCACCCTTAATACACCTACTCAATACATCGTCTGTACTTCTCTTTCCCTTGTGAGGCCCTCCGTGCTTTCCACAAGATTCATCAGAGCTTGTTCTATAAGTATGTCAGACCAAGTGCCCCTCCAACAAGGACGCCTTCTTTTCATTGTAAAAAATAGTTTTGGATGAATTTTTAGTGCTTTTCCGAAGTTAAAACATCGTTCAGATTGATCATATGCTGCAAATAAATATGACCTGTATTAGCGTACCGCCGCTAGCATGGAAATAAGGGATCATTGGTGAAACCAACTGTAACTGATTTTTCCACTCGCCACATTGCTCAGTAAAAATATAGTCTTTTACAAGATATACCATATAAAAGAATTTTATCCAAAATGTTGCATTTTTGCTTAAAATGTCCAATACCTGAGGAAGATATTAATTCCTCCAGCGATATTCTAATCTCAGCAAGAAACTCATCAACTAGCAATTCTTTCCAAGTTCATCTATTTTGGGACCGATTATCTCGGCAGCTATTAAAGCTAGAACAAAAATAAAAGCATCTGTTTGTAGGGAGTTTTACGCTCTTTATAAACATATAGTTACAAAATCAAATAGTTGTTGATATATTTACAAAAAACTGAAGAAGGAGTATGAAATCCAAGATGGCGGCGCGAACCCTCAATCACAGGGAATTTTTAGTATGTTTAAAAGTAGCCCTCACATAATGTGTAGAAATTTTCAAAAATATATGATTTAATGTTTTTCGCTCACATTTTGAGACTTAGTTTACTTAACTATAAAAGGACATTCGGAATTATTCTTGCTCACTCATCTAAGAAACGTATCAGAACTATTTACTGTCAAATTTTCCTGCCTTTCAAATTATCATTTTCGGACCCACATGAGGTCTGAATCAATAAGGAGCCTTAGAAAAGCATATGCTTTTGATAAATCTATGAAACTTGATAGATAATGAAAATGCATTTAAATCTATTTAATAAAAAAATTTCGGGAGACCACGAAAATTAATAACATACATACATATTGAGTTGTTCCTCTCCCTACCCAATTAAAACTATCAGAGGTCTAATTAACGGTTTTCCTCACTGCAGGGGAATCAATCAGTTTTCACAAGTTCCTTCCTACCACCTGTGGACCTTATCCTTGTAATGATTATCTCAAAAAATCTGTCAATGTCTCGATCAGGTCATTAAGCAGAGAATGAACTGACAAGAAAAGATGCGACAAAAGATTTTAATGCAATGTAACGTAGAAGAAGAAAAAATGTTTCCCACACTTTTGGAAACAATAATACGATACGAAAAAGCACGTTTCAATCTCTTTTGATAAGGATAGTTCGAACAGAAAAATCAAGTTCGTTTCTTGAAAGATTAATGTCTTGTTCTGAGATTTATTTTGGGATGAACCTTGCAATTTTCAGTCGTGGTCAGACGCACAGAACGACGTTTGAGCCAGTATTCTCTCGTCTCCAAACTTCCACAGCACACTAACCTAAGGACATTTGATCCCGATCCATTTAAAATACACCAGGTCTGCGTATATAATGGATGTTTGGTAGAATCGTGTCTCAAACTTCCAACTTTGCGGGCTTCAGACAACAGAGTGACAGATTCAAAAACAAGGGACATACTAAATGAACGAAACACGTAATCGTAATATTTCTTCTATAAGCATTTAAACTATTTACTGTGAAAAATACCAGATGCAATGGCTGTAGCTTTCTTATATAGGGTGTTCCGAAATGACGACGTAGACAATTTTTTGAAATGGAATGATAAGCACAAGGCAAAAAAATGAAATGTTAATCTTTCAGGATGCTAACAGGAAATATCAGGAATTTTCGTTAGTGCGCTCTCTTGTGTTTGTTGCAAATATCGTTGACTAGTAGCGCTCCGGCTTCAGAAGTTGTCAATCATCGGAAATATTATTGGAAACCGCATAATGTTCTCGAAGTATCCACCATTCCCACGTCTAAAACGAAATATGAAAATCAGTGACATTCTGCAAGGTCGCTAATGATCTGCTGAAGTTCCATAAGCTTCAATCAAAAGGATTCATCTCCGACGAATACGATAGCCAATATATAACCCTGGCTGGTGGCGCAAGAGCAAGATATTGCCATCAGATTAAGATTAACAAAAGTTTCCTATAGAAAAGTGGAAATCTGACCAGTCCGATTAGGTCTTGCACTGTCTAACATGAACAGGACGTTCTGAACAAATCATCCAAGGCATTAAGGATGGTCGGAAATTCCTACAAGATTTCATTGCATCGACTTGAATTAATTGTATCCTACACACTCAATGGGTTCAATGATTCCTCTATTAGATACAGTTGAACATGAAATAATTGTTTATGCTCACAGTAATTATCATGTGATTTTTAATAATTTTCCATTGGCTATGAACTTCTGAAGCCGGAGCGGGCTGGTGGTAATCTTTGGTACTAACTCAAGGAAGCCACTAACAAAAATTAATGAGCTCGCACATTAATATTCCACGAGAATAGTTTTAAGAAATGTCATCATTTGCTTACTATCACCGTCAGTCCATTTCTATGTCCCCTGACTATACATAAACAATATAACGTATGGAGTGTAATTAATATTTTCCGATGCCAGAAATCCTTGAACTTAATGAATTTGGTTGCGGGCCAAATAGATTTAATAACACTAAAAACTCTGATGTAATATTGAAAATTGAAACACAGTTTCTTATCGATTTTCTGGAGAATGATCAATTGTGACTGTTGGCATGTATACTCTTGTGATGTCTGAAAATACATTTGACAGAAACATCACAAGTTCTGTTAAAATAAATTTCTATATCCAGCAAAGTGGAAAGGGATATATTCATATCATCGCTGAACTTCAAAAATTCGATTTACATAATATTATTCTATTTTGTTTAACTATTTAACGAAAAGTTATTATATCCCACTGTATGTTTGTCGATAAGATAGCCTGAAAATTCAATTGCAAGAGCTATTTCACTCAGTTACCAGAAAAAAGTTATTTTAAATTCTTAATGAAGAAACCTGAGAAATGGGTTTAACTTTTTAATAATTGATTATATTAATCATAATATAACATAATTAATTTAATGATGCAATTTGGAATCAATATCATTAAAAGATTAAAGATTTAAAGTTAAAAAATGTTACAATTTCAGTCAGAAAATGGCAAGCCTCTTCATAAAGTCTTTTCTTTCAAGAACAAGACAATAGTGTTTAATTATGTACCCATATATCTGTTTAAGAAAACGAAAATTTTCTTAATTGCTTTACTTGGTAATTTATTTCATTCTATTGCTTTAGTTTAAAATATTTTTCCTTATATTGTAAATTATATATTCAGATGACAACATTTAAATTTCATGTAATACTTCTATGTACTAATGCAAGCAAAGAGTAAGACAGGTTTTAAAAAGTCTTAATTCATCAAAGTGAGAATTAAAGGGGGGGGAGGGAGTAACCCGACAGGTTTGCCACACTTCATTTTCTCGCCAAGATTCAGGTAAGTTTTTCCAGAGAAGGATTTGTTCTTCTTTTCACAATAAATATTGAACCTCAACGTTTTCACTTTCTCGTTTGAGAACTAACTATACACAGAGAAATTATTGCAATTGTCAAAAAATTCGGCTCGAAGTTAGGATGAATTTCCTCACTTTAGCCGCCCCCTCCTTCCTAAGTCCGATAAAAACATTTCTGAAATTATATCTATTCGTCTGTGAACAAGATACTCGAAAACGGAAAACTAGATACATGAAATTTAGTATGTAGTCTTCTTAGACAAATTGTATCAAATTTAAAGTCTGCATCAAATTTTGAAAAAAATTCTGTCAAAGGGAAATCTTTCTGTGTGTATGTGAACTTGATAACTCAAGAGCAGAACTAACGAGATGAATAATTACGAATTGGCATGTGATTTTATCACTACAATTGTAAGTCGGTATGAAATTTTGCACCAACTCACATGAACTAATATTCGTACGTCAATGCACGTCAAATGAAACAATATTCTTTTCTTTTTGTACTTACTTCCAGAACTTGAATTAAAATGCGATTTAATATGTAACAGGAAGTGCATGTTCCTGTTACTTTTTTCGAAAGAAAGGCATTAATTCAGTAGTAGCGTTTCTCAAAACTTTTATAGACTATGTCAATGAGAATTATTTTTGTTTCTACGATAAAATAAACAGCATAACATTATTTAAATTGCAAATCTTTCATAAACATCTTTTTGTATTTGCTTTACATCGGCAATTCTTAAATTTTTCTACTCGTAACTCCTTTACAGCTACAAAAAAATAGAAAAAATCCCACTCCTCCCATTATGGAATAAAAGTGCTTATACATTCCGAATTATGCAGATAAGTAAGAAAGTGAAACAGTCTTTAAAGCATTGATTAATGATATGCAAAGAGAAATTTCGTTTAAAAAAATTGATTAATGATATGCAAAGAGAAATTTCGTTTAAAAAAATTCCCTTAGAAACTTTTAATGAAATGCTTTATATATTGCATTAATTTTACTTATCAACACTGAAAAAGCAGACAGAAACACGCGCTGACAATGTTTTTGCGACCCCCAAATTCAAGTGCGCGGCCCTATTTGGGATCGGGCACACGGTTTGAAGACCTCTTTTATACAGTTTATCGCAATTTTAAAGGAAATTTTGCTTAAGGTTGCTGAGCAGAGATTTTTATCTAAAGTTTTTTCTGTTAAACGTCGGTGCGCCTTTCAAAATTATAGATTTCAGCTTCGGTGACTCATCGCTTTACTACTCATGCTTTGGCTTCATATGTGTGGAAACAACGCCAATTTGGCGTTTTGGTGGAATTCCTCCGGTGTAACCCTTTCTCCGTCTCGGGATGCACTGTGGGTAGAATCCTTCAGCGTCTGTTCCGGCAGCTAGATCGATCGAGACGGCTAAGAATCAGTCTGATGACGTCACATGCGAAGCCGAAGCATCACAAAGGTCACTGGGTTACCATTACTACGAAGTAGTTACAGAGTAGTTACGATACACGGCAGTTCGTGCAGACAGTTATGTATACTAAATCATGGGTGTATGAAGTTCAGTTCTTTCTACAAAAAACGGAATGACACTTGAATATATTCAAAAGTTAACTTCATAAATATGGTACCCAAAATCGGTCTTCCCGGTTTTCTGATTATACTTTTCTTAATTAATCCTTGTCAAAATGTTTTGAGATTATTCTTGGGACTAAAATGTTATTTTTCACAAGGAGCCATATTTTGAACAAAAATGGTTCATATCCTGAAGTAGTAGACATACTTCTTCATGAAGTGCTAGCTAAATGATTGAATGATTAATACTTAAATTAAGTTTCTGAATTCCTTTCGAAAACTAAAAAGAAATATGATCTACTGATGTGTAATAGTTTGTAAGAATCACTTAAATGCGTTTTTCTACTGAATACTGCTTTTATTCGAAAGGAAGAGCAAAGCGTATTGTATGCAAAATATTATAAACGATTCTATAAAACACACACAAGTAGGTGTAATCTAATATTATACACGTTTGAAAAGATACATACCTGCAGATAATCTATTGTCATGAAAATTCGGTTGTTCTTCATGTTCAGGCGGTTATGTTCTTTTTCGACTTTCTCGTACACTTACACAATACGTCGCGTTGTGTTAAGTTTCTTCGGTTAGTAATAGGAATCAAATATGTATTTTGGAATGGTGGATTTTTATACCTGGTGGTGGATTTTAGTAGATTTAGTAGATTAATGGTGGATTTTACTAATAGGAATCAAATATGTATTTTGGAATGGTGGATTTTTATAATTGGTGGTGAATTTTAGTAGATTTACTAGATTAATGGTGAATTTTAGTAGATTCAGTAGATTAATGGTGGATTTTTATAATTGGTGGTGAATTTTAGTAGATTTAATAGATTAATGGTGAATTTTAGTAGATTCAGTAGATTAATGGTGGATTTTAGTGATAGGAAACAAATATGTATTTTGGATATAAATAGTGGATTTTTATAATTGGTGGTGGATTTTAGTAGATTAATGGTGGATTTTAGTAATAGAATCAAATATGTATTTTGGAATGGTGGATTTTTATAATTGGTGGTGAATTTTAGTAATAGGAATCAAATGTGAATTTTGGAATGGTGGATTTTTTCTGGCCTATTGTGTTCAAAATCTGGTACAGACCTACAATTTTTGTATCGAAAACCACAAACAAAATTTCTTTTCTCTAGTTCATTGAGTTTTTATGTCCATTTACCGACGTCAGATGAACAGACAGGCTGCCAAACTTTTGACGGATCTATTCCCAAAATTTCACACTGATCTCCAACTTTGGTCTAAGGATCACATACTCAAATGCACTCATCTAGCTCGTTGCACTTTTGAGTTACCGCGTTCTCAAACACATGAATAGATATATCAACAGAGAGAACCCATCTACGATTCCGTTTCCTGTGGTGAAACCATCTGCCAAATTTTATCGAACTAGCTATTTACATTTTTGAGTAATCACGTGCGCGTGCACATGGACGGACAGAAAAACAGATTTCCCTTATACGGAATTTGTTAAAAAATGGATCATTTCGGCTCAAAGACTACAAAAAATAATTCATCCGTGTAGTTCGTTGCATTTTTAAAAATTTACGAGAAAATTACCCGTCTTGATATGACGGGTACAAATTGCCTCTTCATTCGAGAGATTTACCGTCAAATTGGACGTGTTTAAATAGATGTGAGAGAAATGTTTAGCATTGATTGAAAAGAAATAAAATAAACATATGTTTTATGACAGGAAATATTTTTATTTACATATTTCTTTATTAAAAAAACCTCTTGGTAAACATTACTCCGAGTGAAGTATTTTTAGTCGTTTAACAATTTTATTATAATTCAATAACCATGAAATTCTCATTTTGTCAAACGTAAGTCAAAAGTTAAAATTTCAAAGGAACTCTTTTTCGAAATTCTAATCAAAACAAAGCACTTCTCTGTTTGTCGAACGTTGCCAAAAAAAATTATCAAATTATATCATCACGATTGCAATAAATAATCAGATGCATCGTGGCGTCCAAATTATATCACGCGCATGATTTACCACTGACGTAATTTACTACTTTCTATTGAAAAACGTAAATTAATTTGAAATATATGATTAATATGATTCAAAATTTCTCGGGAACTGTTGATCATCGCGAGATAGATTTTATACCAATCGATAGCAAATTTTATTTCACTATTTTAGAGCTATTCAATCTGAGATTAGAATGACAATTACTCTTTTAAATTTAAAATTACTGAAATTGAGGTTCTCTAACATTGAAATAATGCTGTTTAACGTCTCGCAGTGCTATGGCGCGAGTTTTATTGTTGGTGACGTCAGAGCGTTACCGAGAGGCAGATCTGGGCTATTATATAAGTAATGATGTTCATAGACAGCAGTGGCGGCTCGTCCATTATGGATGCAGAGCTGTAGTTCCACTGAAATTATTTTAAAAACTCGTATTTTCGTTTTTATTCTAATTGCTAACTTTTTTACTGTGAGAGTTCAATAATCAACGAAAATTGCAAAAAAAGAAAGGAAAAACGTAAAACGAAGACGGAAAATCAATCAAGAATTAAGAGAGAGAAAGACCAGAGCTGCATAGAGTTTTTCTCCTCCAAAGAATCAAAATTCGCGCTCTGAGCAACGCGGATAGATTAGTCGGAAGAAAAAGGCAACCCTTTCTCCTTTCGAAATTAGATGCACTTTCACAGCTCTCGTTTGGCGCGACTTCCGCCTTTGCCTTCCTCATTTCAATTTTTTTCCGCTATCTCTCTGTAGTCCAGTCAGTAAGTAGTTAATTAAATCAAATTCTGGAGGAATTGTAATTTTTTGGTCCTTTTTGTTTTTTCGGGTGCTGATTACGAATCTGAGGTATGTCACCAAAAATTGTTGTTAGAATTATAATTATAGCCAAAAAACATGAAAATATTTTTCCTAGTTTTTTTCCAGTATATCATGCATTATGTACCAAAATAATCAGCACAAAATTTCCTACAACTGAGTACTTTTACAGCACTGCTTGTTTCTGAGCTGTGCAGCCGCCACTGATAGACAGACTCACGAAATTCCAAGAAGAGCTTCTCAGATTCAGGGAGATGTGAAAAGTAGAGATATCTTCAAATCTCGATGGGTTGAATTTTTTAACAGTTACAATACTTTATCTTTTTATTCTTCGTATACGAGATAGTACGAACAAAACAAGATAAACATTACTTCTTTATTTATATTGTATGAAAAAAATCCTTTTAATTTAGCCAATAACTTTGTCCAATGTTATATAATATGTAGTTTTGATAAATTCCCTGTGTTTGGATGCTTAAAAAACTAAAAACAATAGAATATCAAACTACAATCAATAAAAAAAGTTAAGATGCAGCATCCGATGCGTTAAACTGAGATAAAATGCTCAATGTATAAAACGATGTGGAGTTATAAGTTTCTAAAATTATAAGTCATTGGCTATTCAAAATGCTTTTCAAGTAGCAATGACCACGCCTTAAATTTAATTCCATTCCAACAAGGAATCCCAAGATTTTTATACGCCTTTATTTTATATAACTTGTTTCAGGTCGTAAAGCAAAAGCCCGCCCTAGCCTAGGCCGTACGGACTATTTCAGGTTGCAAAGTTGGAAATTTTTAATCGATATTTCATG
Organism: Araneus ventricosus; assembly: GCA_013235015.1. NCBI lineage: Eukaryota > Metazoa > Arthropoda > Arachnida > Araneae > Araneidae > Araneus > Araneus ventricosus. Next base: position 3,350,265 of record BGPR01000008.1, read on the forward strand.
TACTCCCTAACATGATAGAATTTTAAATCATGTGTCTCTCTTATGTGTTCTCGATGGCAGTACATCCTCTTAATATTTTGAGAACTTAATTATCATTTAAACGATTAATTTAAATAAATTTCATTCCCATAAAAGTGACGTCACCTAGTAGAGAATTTGCGAATCAAGATTTCAAATATTTATATAATGGAATTATAAATTAGAAACTTAAAAGTAGAGATTGATTAAAATAAAAAATTCTAATTTTTACTACACATTTAAAAGTATTTTTTAATTTGTCATAATCTTTGAGTTTTTGCTGCCTTAATGAGAAATAGATTGTTTACGGTCAAGCCGTTCTTAGTCCAGTCGAATTGTACTTGAACATGGAAAAAATACATAACAACAATTTTATTGCTTTAAGTTGTTGGGTAGGCCACACAAAACATGGACATATATTTTGTACCCCGAGATCGAACCGGATAATGGGGAGGGGGAGAAGGAGGGAAATTCGAACGATCAGGTTTTCTGCGTTTAAATAAAAGGATATTAATCTTAGAGAAAACTTTTAAATTACAAAGTTATAGCTAGTAAAACGATCTATAAAATGAGTTGTCGAACGTTAAGATAGCTTAATTAGAGCAGGAAGAAATTTTGGAAAAGTATTTTTAATTTGTTTACACATAAAGTGGAATTTTTAAAACTTCACATAAATACGCACTATATAGTAGAGTATCTATGGTAAACATTTTAGATCCAGATCTTTAATAGTTTTTGAAAAATTCAACTTTTTCGAAAAAAAAAACGTCATCGGAAAATGTCTGTAAGTACTGTTTTAACAGCCCGAATTCATGGAACGAAGTAAAACCCTACTCTAAACGTGTTGTTCTACAATATAAAATGGCTTTTCAATAGTCGATTTTTAGAAAAAAGTGAAGAAAATTATGGTCGAAGTTATTTGTCTAATGTATTATACCTAAACGAATTGTCCCCATCGCAAAAAAAGTTTCCCTTTGGGGAACATGCTTTCAGGCAAAATAAGCGAGACAAAATTATAATTTCGAACTTAATTTTCTTCAAATTTTTTCTGAAAATCGACTATTACAAAGCCATTTTACATTGTAGAACATCACTTTTTGAGTAGGATTTCACTTCGTTCCACGAATTCGGGCTGATTAAAAAGTACTTACAGGCATTTTCCGATGACGCTCTTGTTTTCAAAAAAGTTCAATTTTTCAAAAAGTATTTAAGAAATGGATCTGAAATTTTTACCATCTACACCCTACAATATAGTGTGTGTTTATGTGTAGTTTCAAAAATTTCACTATATTTGTAAAAAAAATTAAAAATTCTTTTCCAAAATTTACGTTTTTAAAAATTTACTCCTGCCCTAATTAAGCTATCTTGACGTTCGACGACTCATTTTATAGATCGTTTTTTTAGCTATAACTTTTTTAATTTAAAACTTTCTTTTCAGATCAATATCCTTTTATTTAAATGCAAAAAACAATCTTCGAATTTTACTCCCCCCCCCCCTTATCCGGCTCGATCTCGGGGTACAAAATATAATGCCATGTTCTGTGTGGCCGACCCAACAACTTAAGGCAATAAAATTGCTGTTATGTATTTTTTCCATAATTTGATACTTTTCAAGAAAATGCAACTGGACTATTTAGGAGCTCACGAAGTGTTTTCACAATTTTAACCTTACTCAGCCTACTATTAAATTTTGTATCAAATATTGTAGTATTAAGGCCGAAATGTGATGCCATTATTACAACTTTGATTCTTGTATTTCAGAATGTTGCAGAATTCGATAACAAAAGCAATAATTTGAACAGGCTGCTGAAAACTAAACGTTCGGAACTGCTTTTTAAAACACTAAGTTGTGTGTGTGATATTGGCCCAGTTTGTCTTGGATAGACTCGGTTTAATACTGTAATATTCTGTAACATTCTACAGCATTTAAACATGTGTGTATTATATTAAACTTCATTTGCTATAGTTGGTGACGAATACTGAGTTTTTAATGTTTTTCTGTTCCTCGTAATAAGAACATGAAATTCCCACAAGAACCATAATTTAATCAATAAATCTAAGAGAGTGAACAAATCCATCACAGTAAGTTGAGACAATAATTTTAATTCTGGATAGAAGTGTTTCATATACAGGGTGATTCAAAATATCTGCAATCGATAATTTGCAGGGAGATCAAGAACACAAAACTAAGCAGCAATCACATAAGAATACGGGGTTGCAAACGAAACGTACGACCACTAAGGAAGTCGCTTCGACGGTAAAGAAACAGGCCGTACTGAAATAATGATTTTCGATTTCATGATTTTGATTTTCGGGTTTGAGTTTTATTCATGGATGAAACTTCATTTCGGAGATACTGTTCAGTCACTGATTTAAGTGGAACTTGTTGCCCTCAGAAAACCTACGAACAACCAGGCTCTTCCATGTTGCACAATAATTCACTAACAACGTTTAATCTTGCATTGTGTAAGATTATCTGCTCGGCTTATGCTAACACCGTTCGATGAGATAATCTATTGGATATTCTTGGTGGAAGACCAAGGGATATCAGAAATTCCCAGAGTATTGTTCTCACATGCATTCAAAGTAAGCTGGTGGCTGTAACATCTGGTGACTTGTTCTTTAAACAACTTTATTGTCATCGCGTCTCCTCTAGCGGTTGTACGATGCATTTACAACCACATATTCCTATTAAAAATAAAATTATTCTGTATATTCTTCACCCTATCCCCCTCTAATTTATTGAATAGTTATTCTAAGACACTCTGTTCATGTAAGGAAATAGGTGTTAAGTATCAACAGTTACTGTAGTTAATAGACTTTTTAAAAAAAATTTAATACATATGATGAATATGGTGAAATATATCCAGCGTATCTGCAAACTCTTGTAACAAAATAAGAGTAACAGGGCGAATTGCGTTTGCTACAAAATGCTTGGCGGCAATCTACTTTCACTGGCAGAAAAGAGAAAAAAAAGGTTGCTTCATCATTTGTTAGAACAAAAGGGTGATTGAAGCAACGAACTTATAGTTTTTCTTCTTGGTCGCCTAACAGGCATCCAAAAGCTGTATACCGTAGGTTTCTGGGGATCATACTATGCAGACCTTTATAGAATAATCCACACAACGTGACATATGGATACAAAAGGGGATAGAGTCAGCTATTCTTCTCCACCAGTGGAATAGACCTAAGGATTAGCTATACTGAAACCCACTGGATTTCTTCTGAGGATACGTGAAGCAGTGTTATACGAGAAACCTGATAACTTTATAGAAGATTTCTTTGCATGAATTTCTGTTGCTTCCCAAAACATTAAAACCATGAAAGTGGTCTTCCAAACCTTGCTACAATACAGGGTATCCCGAAAAGGGAAATATGGTTCCGTGGGTAAGGAAGGAACGGAACCATATACATACCCCTCCTCCCCTTTGCATTTTTTCGGAAACTCAAAAGGGGATTCACTACAGGAAGCTCTTTGTTAGTGAATTATGTAAAAGGAAAGGATACATCACATAAAATGTACAGCACAGATTTAATGGATTACAAATTTAAAATAGCATACATAAAAACTGACGTATATAGCTTCGGACAGCAAATCCTTTGAACATTTATTTTAAGTACTCAAATGTTTTTTGTTGATATTGCGTCCTACTTGCCATTGTAAATGCCATGTCTCTAAATTCAAAGGAAGAAAGGGTTGCCATTTTCTTCTGATTCATCGATCAGCGGTTCTCAGTGCTCGAATTTTGATCCTTGGGGGGATCTCTTTGCATCTCTGGCCTGAATCTCTCTTAGTTGCTGATTAATTTTCCGTCTTTTTTATTACTTTTTTGCCATTTTCGTTGACCATTGATTTCTCGAAGTGGAAAAGTAAGCAATAAGAATAAAAAGGAAAATACAAGTTTTTAGAATAATTTCAGAGGAGACTGCAGCTCTGCAACCGTAATGGGCGAGCGGCCACTCAATTAACAGTTAATATTTCGTGTAAAAACTTCCTTACTATTACCTCAGCTCTATAAAGGACTCAAATTCCTATAAATTTCGCAAAATTTCAAAATATTTTCATATACGCGCTCTGAAAATTATCGTTGTCTCCATAGTTTTATTAAGTGCAATGCAGTATTGTAATCCTGCTTCATTTAATCTCAATATTTTAAAATTTTTTGACAATTTAGTTCTCTTAATTTTGAAAATGTCTTATTCAAAGTATTAAATAAGAGTTTTAATTAGTTGCAAATGTAACAAGTTACATTTGTTTCATTGGAAAAGGCAATTACTGAATTATTTTCACAGATTTAATTCAATTAAAGTAAGCTATCAAATCAATAAGGCATATTTTCTTTTATAACAAAATATCTGAAATGTTGCTGTTAAAGTAAGTCCATGGTTCCAAGAAAATATTCCCCTGTACTGCGCTTGCGCGTTTGTTGTTATTTTTTAAATTTTAATATGCATCAAAATTTTATTAATTTTATGGTGTTAAAAACTTTAAAAATCTAGAGCTGCAGCATATGATAAAACATGATATCGCATTGTTATTGAGAAAGTAATCAATACTATGCTACAGAATGCAGTCACCGTGATGGAAAGAAAAGGGTAATTGTCGTGATTCCAATAAACAGCTGCCGTTGGTGAAAGAGCTAACTGCAGCTTCACAAAACACAGGAAACAATATGAATGCCCTATTTTCAGCTTTAAAATGATGCAAAACGGTTAAGTTCTGTGGAGCTAGCAGATAAATGCTGAAGGCGACTGAATGATGCATCTGCTATCTATATCGATCTACGATGGTCTGAGAAATGAATCATAATTTTTTATCATATAACATCCACTATGATGGTTTAATTTTTTATATTACTTTCTGGAGCAAATTTCTGACTACAATTCAATCTGTATTGAGCCATTTTAATTTGAACCTTATAACATAAATTTAAAAGTCTGTACCATAAATAAAACGACTGTACAAAAGTTTTAAATAAAAGTATAAAAGATTATGTCAGGATTAACAATTTTTTTTTGGCGGGGCGGGGACGGGAATGCAGGAACGTTGTAAGAATAGTGAATTTTTCAGGTGATTCAAAATTAAGCATACAAACTGTTAGCTGTTAGGAGATGTAGAAAACACACCAAAAACGTTAAAATCATATAGGAAAGTGTGGTCGGAAACGCAAGCCGGATGAGCTAGAGGGATATGATCGCCAGCGCTGTATTTAGATTTCATAACTAGTCATTTAAATTTCTGCCTGGAGAACATGCACCAGTTTACGAATGCTAAGATGGCGGATATTCCGACCTCGGATCAGGAATCCAAGTGGATGATATAAATATCTGTAAATAAATTATATATTCGAAAGGTTCCGCCAATTCATATGTTGAATCTATGAAAAGTGCATAAATGTGAATGCTAAGAATTTAGATCAGTTTTTGTGAAATTCAAATTGTGTATGTACTTTTCAATTATAAAGTATTGCCTATTAAAGACTATTCACACAGAATTGTTTTGTCTTTTTTGGATCTTTCGGTATCATCTTGGATAGTATATTTTTGGTTATACATTCCTATGTGATTCTTCCTGATTTTGTGCTTTCTACCATCACAAACAGTTTGTACGCTTAATTTTGAATCACTTTGCACAGCATTCACCTGAAACGGAAAAAAATTAACTAATACAATAGAGTCCAGCTAATCCGAAATCCGCTTGTCCGGACATCCGGTTAATCCGGACTGGATTTTTTTTAAAAGCACGATATACTAATTTTAGTGAGAGATCAGTACGAAAATAACGAGCATCCTGTTACTAAACTGTATGAATTAAGTTGTACGAAAAAAATGTACGTATTTATGGAAAAAAAACATCTATTTTTATAGTTTTACCCATCTAAAACTAGTATTCCGGACCTTCTTTGATCCAGACAAAGTCCGTTCCCATATAGTCTAATCTAGTTCGGATTACGGGACTCAACTGTATTAGAAAATCCAAAATTTTTTCGAGAAACTTCCATCAGCAACTGCGCCCATAGACCGAAATTATAAGTTTAGTTTAGTTATATTAACATCCTGTTTAGAAGCAACACGAGGGCTATTTTGAGACGGACCTCGTAGTTTTGAACCGCGGTTAGATTCCGAGGACGACTCATGAGCTGACACCCCCTCTCCAAACTTCCGCACCACACCAGAGGTGGATCTTCAATGGAATTGGATTTCGAGCCAGGAACCTTCCGGCCGGAAACCGAGACCTTACCACTAGAACACCGCGGTCCGACCGAAATGATAAAATGACCAATTATCACTTAACGAACTACAACTTGTTACAAGTAGGCAACATAGTACGTTAGACACGTTTGTGAGGGCAACAATAAGTAAGTAACCTTGGAGACGAGATTATCGAAGTAGGATGAGAGATAGGGAAAGAAAATCAGGGAGAAGCAGATGAGTGTAAGATAAGTGGAGTGCAACCCGAGATGTGACGATCGAAGATGACCTCTTAGAACTTAGTTATGTACATATTGTAAATACTAGAATTAATATCCTATTTAAGACTTTTCTAATTAAAGTATGTTCAGGGAACCTTCATTTCACTCTTGGCAGACAATACGTCACACAATTTCGTATACGTAGTAATTCTTCGTAATACATAGTAAAACTTCTTAATTTGCTACAGTGGCAAATCCAGAATTCGGGTCGGGGGGAGGGGCCTGAGGTCACAAAAATTTTGTATCGTCGTGACGAATGTCACACCTCATGGGTTATGTAAACCAAAACACTTTAACTTTACAGATTTTATTCACCTGACAATAAGAATCATAAAGAACAGTACAATACTTTCCATAATCTTATAAAAAATACAATGAAATAACTAGACAAAAATTACTTTCTACCGCGTCAACGCTACAAGTACAAGTGAAATGACTAGAAAATTAGGAAAATTTTCGAGCCTGTCAGGCCAGAAAGCAATATTGTCACGTATTTTTTATATTTTTTTAAAAAATGAAATTAAGAAGAAACAGTTGTAGTGATTTTGAATAAAATCAAGAGTTCTGGTTTAGCTCGGGGGGGGGGGGGGCAGCCCGATACCCCCTAGATTCGCCACTGATCTGCTGTGACTAAAATCATGTTATTAACCCTCTCACTGCTTATCAGCGGATAGGAAGTAAGTCTATTTTCTGCTGTATTCCGCGATTTTCGCGAACTATTGTGTTTACTTAGATCTATTACAGCGTTGAATCGTATTATACTAATAAAGCCTTGCACATAAATAACAACTCGCTTCTTTCAAACGTATTTGAACATATTCGAGAACGTTGAATCTAATTAGCGATTTAAAAAAATCGGCAGTCACAGGAGTAATAAAATAAAAGAAACCTTTCACAAAATAGAAGTTATATCATAGAAATAGAAAAGAACGGACCCAAATTGAGTAAAACATTGCAGCTTTTAATAAATATCAGATTACATTTAACAGATACATACAAGCATACAATTCACCACAGATGAATAGATTTCTCTTAACAATGCGCATGCTCTGTTAAAGTAACCGTCATAGAAGAGTACAAACAGAAAGTGAACAGAGATATATTTTTATTACAGATTGTTTTACATTTTTTCCTTTAATGTAATTTACAGCGAATAAAATAAGCGAATGGAAACGTCGTCGAAGAGGAATTGAGGAATGAATGAGCATCTTGGCTCCCTTTTCACCAAATTATCCAGCTTTTGACATTTTCGAGTCTTTTCCTTTAGTTTCATGTGCTTTTGTTAGAAAATGGCGAATTTTTTGAGTCCGTGTTTTCTGCAAAATCATGATTTTTAAGAAAATACATCTATTCACACCTATTTGCCAGGATACTCTGAAAAAAAGAAGGAAAATATTTATTTAGATTTTAAAAACTCGTATTATTATCTTTTCATTCCAAAAGTAATTGAATTTAGTAATAATCATAGAAATGAGAAAATACAGTGATTTTCCTTTAAAATCACATTGATATTCTAATTAATTTCAATTGATAATATTCTTAATTTAAATATTCCACTAACGTTTCACTTGAATAATTGAACTTTTTCTGGGACTTTTAATTATTGAGACGTTTAAATGTTCGCATTATAAGACCAAAATAAGAAAATAAATAACTAATATTGAGTAAATAATATCAACTAGCAGTAAAAATTTTGAGATGTTTAAATGTTCACATTGTAAGAACAAAATAACAAGATAAATAACTAACATTCAGCAAACAATATCAACTAGCAGTAAAAATTATTCATTCACTCGGCAACATTTTTTTACAACATTATATATTATATATCAATAACATGTCTATAACAATTTAAAAAATCTTCAAAAAGATAAAATTTGCTAAACTGAGTGTTGTCTAAAATGCATACATCTAATCACTCAAGATTTTTTCAAATTCAAAATTACTTGTAAGAGTACGATTTCATCTTTCAGGCAATAGCGTCCTGTTATCAATTTAGAGGAAGATTATATGCGAAAAGGACCTCATAATTTCGAACCGTCCTCAAATATCGAGAATGGCACCTGAGTTATTACTGCCACTTTCCTTAATCTCATGTCCAATTAATATGAAGCTCAAATTAACATTTTGACCCACAACCATAGACTTAACGTACATCCAGCGCACATAAGTGACCGACTTCAGTTCAAACAGGTATCGATTCCGAGATTATTCAATCCCGACCCAATACTCTAATCAGGTCCCATAGTCCCAAGATTTCCATCAAAATTACTTTCGAAATGAAGTGTTTTAACTAATATTTTTGTATTGTTATATTACAAGCGTATTGCAACCACGAGGACATTGACAATTGAAAGACACTTGAGAAAAATAGAATATTTTTTTAACTATCCTTTTCTTCTATTTGAAAAAACTATATTATTTGTAGTAAGCTTTCATTTTGAAAAAATAAGCATTTATGATTACCTTTGTTACAACAAAATTTTGTTGAATTATTCAAAACACATCAAGAAAATTTTTTTAAATAATACTAAGAGATTTTAATATATAAAGATTCATAAAAACTAAATTCTTTGTACATAATTAATTTTAAACTACTGAAATTAGTGCATGAATAAATTAACCATTAAAAATATTTTGATATTAGAAAAGGCAACAGCGAACAATAACTTGCAAATGATCGATTATGTGAAATTTCTGTACAGTAATTCTGAAACGCAGGCATTTGCATTGCGGAGTGATTCAGAACTGTTCAAAACATTTACAATGATTTCAAGAATACAAGACCTAGCAATAATAACATAGGGATATGGGGAAACGCGAAGTACGATCGCGAGAGATCTTTTCGTTAGAAAACAAAAGAATAATACAATATATTTGGCTTTATATATTTGACACGAGTCATAAAATAAATTTAAAAAAAGAAATTGAGGCATTCCCCTTTCTGAACTTACCCAGGAAATCAGGTTATAATGTTCTTTTACGAAAAAATATGTTTATTCCTCCTCTTCCTCCTCTTCTTCCTCATCCTCTTCCTCTTCTTCTTCCTCCTCTTCTTCTTCTTCTTCCTCCTCCTGTGGGGGTGGAGAAGCTGCCTTGGGTGGTTCAGGTTCGGGCAGGCCGAAGGATGGTGGTTCAAGGTCTAGCAAGTCATCATCGTCGTACGTTCTGTGTTCAATGACTTCCTTCACCTTTGGTGCTGTTGGATCCCACTTGGGAAGAGCCTTGGGTCCCCTGTCCTTGAAGGTGTTCATACGTTCAGCCCATGACTTCTCCATCTGCTCTTTCACAGTTTTTTCCAAACCCTGAATGGTTTCAATTATAAAAATTCCATAGATAAGTACATGTCCTATTAAGAATTTTCAATTATGTTGTATAATACAGATGGGTTATAAAACTAGAAAATGTTTTGTAATCTGTGTTTGTTAATGTTTGTAAAATTCAAAGATGGTTGCTACTTTTTTTCTGAAAATTTTTCATTCGGTTTTGATGGCGAACATAACAGCTAATTATAGTCCTCAGATCACTAGGTACTTTCGAGTTTCATAGCTAACGTAATGTTGGCGAACTGACGTATGGAAGTTTGTCGTTACAAAACCATTGGCATTTGGCTTGGGTACGAAAGTGAGTTAGTCTCATTAGCACAATGCTGAACTACGATACTAAATTAACATTGGCGATATACCAAAGTGTCAAAGACGCATTCATGAACATACAGTGTAATCATATGACATAACGGCAGATCATTCTCAGCACCTCAAGAATCCACTGATTTTTCAGATGAGTGAACTAGCGACGATAAGCATCATGAGGTCAGCAGCACAGCCATTACATAATCATATAGGTGGCAATCTTTCTATACTATTACTCTACTTAAGTCACGAGTATTTTCTTTGATCGGCGAATTTCAATATACATTCATAAACTTTAGGTTCTTTGATCTATCACATAAGACAAAACGGAAAGGATAAGTGATATAAAAAAACATTTGCTGCAATTTGTTACAAAATAGTTCAAAATTTCAGTATTCCAACTTTATTTACAAATCTATGAACACTATATAAAGTTTTAGGTTATTGAAAAGATATTTCGGTCTATAATCTTCCGAAAATGAAGATAGCCTTTTCTTTGCATTTGTAAGTTTTTGTATTTTATTGTAACTATAAGGCTAATACATTCGATTTCAATTTTAAAAAAGTTGTTATTCTTCATGAATGCAAAACGGATATATATAATCATGTATAAGGAACAAGTCTTCTTTAATATAATATTTTGTATATTATTATGTATCTAAATCCGACTGTTGATATAAAAGTAATCATGTTAAGAATATAAAATAGCATATATATTTTAAAAATGGAAACAATTCATGCAAAAAAGGCTAGATTAGCATGCACCAATTTAAATTGTTAAAAGTGGATCAGAATCTAAAATAGAAATTATTTCTTACATGCTTATTGCAAAATAGCAAATAATTCTTAAGCGTTTAATTTTTAGAGAAAGATACAGGATAGTTTTTAGATAGGATTCATTTTTAAATGGATGCAAAATTTTCAAAAAAGAAAAAAAAAAACAAAGTATTCCTTCTAATTTTAGAAATATTTCTAGAGAAATTTATTTCAAAAAAATTAAAACATTCATTTCCAGGAACAAAAATCTCAAAAAAGGTACTAAAAACACTAATTTCTCAAAAATACTTTCCAAAAAAATGTACTTCAAAATAGTTATTTTTCAAAAATACATGTTGAAAAAATGTAAAAAGCAGGCTGGCATTTTACCTGTTTCGACGCAAAAACTAGAAATAACATAATATGACTTGTGCATCGAAAGATATGGAAAGATTTCCAAGCCACGTTCTATTTTCACAAAAATATTTTGTTCATTAACGTAAAAATTTATCAAAAACACAAAACACTATTTGTACACAAAACACCTGAATACACTTTATACAAAACAATCTATAAATATCTTTTTTCATCCATCTCCAAAAAAAAGACTGATGGTGGTGTGGTTGAGGGAGATTCAGGGCTAATTGGCATACAACATATAAGGGAAAACGTAAGGGATATAAATCTTATAACAAAAAAGTTATTATGCGGTATTTCTCGAAAAAATATGTTGAAATTTTAAATGGGCAACTATTTCTGTTTTTTCTGCCGTTCATAATAATTTTGTTACATTAAAATACTGTTAAGTTGATGCGATAGTTTAAAATTTTTAAATTTCTGAAAATGGGGTTTATCAAATCTATTAGATTAGATCTATTATAATTAATCTAATTTTCTTATTTTTAGTGTCTCATATTTTAGAATCATTAAAATTATTCATTCTTTTTAAAGTGCTAATTTTCAATTGTAATATATGAAACAAATTTATATTTTTTAGTCGAATTATTAAAATCGAATTAAAGGCGTAAATTATAACTTTTGGATTTTTTAATATTACTCCTCTCAAATTAATACAGCCAGGAAATTCAAATTTACCACATATAATCGTCTGCATTTCATTCAAAAGATTAACAAAGTTTTATGAAAATATTATCAAAATACATATTATTCGTGTTTTACAAGGAATTAATATACAACTGGCTGTTGTTTATTGTAAAGGTACTTTGCATGGCTGATTAATATGCAAGTTGCCAGACATAAAAATTCTTCATTGTGCATCCGGTAATACACTACACAAATACTGGACATTTGTTGCCAAAACTGAAAATAAATAAATCTCTAATGGTTTTCAATTTACTTCTTGAAATAATAATAAAATTTGGTAATACAGAAAAAAACAATTTCTTTATAGTTTTACTAATTTTAAGAGAAATAGTACTTTGTAACCTTTATGACAGAGTAAACTTCACTTAACCCTTTAATGGGACATTTTTCCTAGTAGGGGGTATAATAAAATAATTTCGGGATTGGCACTAATTTAAGAAAAGAAATTCATTTAGCTTATTGGATGACATTCATTTTTTAATTATTTTTAGTAATTAATAATTAACAAGTTTTGGTTTGAGATAAAAAAAAATAATTGGAACATCTAGATGTTTGTTTCAAAAAAATATTTGGCGAGAACTTACGCCAACCTTAAAAATTAATGAATTTGGCGGGAAATATACTTCCCACGGCCTTGGAAAGGGTTGATAGAGAAAAGTCCTTAATAGAGAAACACCGCTTAAAAATGGGAGGAAAAGTGCAAAATAAATGGAAGGACTTTGATGGAACGGTAATTGCAAAATGGAGGATGGGCTCTAAAACAAAAATGCATGAGTACTAAGCTATCTCTAAATAAATGGGATAGGCATAAAACAACCAAATGGTACAACTACTCCATATACATACACCATCAAACAAGGATTTCTTGTCCACGTATGTCCTCCTGTCAACACGACGTTCAAACTTGCTAGCAACATGAATTTTTGGCTACGATGAAACAATGAAAGATATTTAGTTATATTGAATCAAAAAACAAAAAGGGACGTCATGAGAGCCATCGAAACCTGGTCAAAGAGTGAGTCAGTACCTTCTATCGAAATGCGACAAAATTCCAATGGCGTCATGAGGACCCTTTGCACGGTACACAGATAAACTTACTTCCTCAAACCAAGATTTCTTGAGTGCAAAAGTCCTTCGATCCAGACGACGCTCATATTTGCTGGCAACAGAAATCTTCGGCTTCATAAGGAAAATGAAGGGAGAAAGGGATGGGTTAAATGGCAATGAGATGACAGGGAATGCAAGGATAAATCGAAGTATCACTTAACTTTTTTTATAAGAATGTACAAGGTGCACAGAAAGTTCGTATGCAATTTCAAATAGTTGCAACTTTGGCAGTATATTTGATAAAAGTAATTCGTAAAAAGATATTAGAAAGCCTGACGTATCTATGTTACTTTTTGTCTTTTTTAGAAATTTAGCTTCAAAATTATTTATTTTTTAAAATCACTCTTCATCCATTGTTTCAATAGAAAAGAAATTGTATTTGATGTTTAACAAATCCTTAAGCTGAACTGCATCTGGTTGGTTCGGCCAATCCTTTGATTGAACTCCAATTAGTCGGTTCATCCAATTCTTAGATTTTGTTTCAACCTATCCTTTGGTTGGCTGAACTAAAATGAACAGCTGTTGTTCAAAGAAGATTAAGAACCTAGTACTAAATGAAGTACCACAAAAATATTCCATATCCAAGTGGATGTAAAACTTTAAAGAAACACACTTTGTGAATGACAATATTTTCTCTTCTAAATATACTTAAATCATCGGGCATTCTAAAAATAAGTAATTCTTAAGTAAGATTTCTAAATGAAAGAAACTAGATAAGTAAAGTTTTAATCTTTTTTACGAATTCTTTCTATCGTTCGTACTTAAAGCGTTATTACCATTTTAAATTGCATACCAACTGTATGGACACCTTGTGCAATCATTTTAAGATCTGTATATTCTGATTATATTAATTTCATCAGAAATTGTCTTAGAATCGATTAATATCTAGAGTGTAATAAGCACAATAGATCTAGTAACCTCAAAAGTTTACAAGGGAAAGGATATAGGAGAGGAATTTTGACGTAACATCCAATTAACTTCAGGGAAAAAGAGAAAAAAGAATGCTGGGAGTTGGAATTTAGTAGCGCAAAGGCCATATTTTTGCCAAAATTGCGCCAAGATTATGATTGAAACATATTTAATTCGCCCTCAACTTCATAAAAAGCATGTTTACTTAGCTCAATGCGAAAACGATTGATTCAAAGGTATGCAGTGCCTTCTCGTGATTGAAAAAATGGATATCAAGTTCCTTAATACGTTGTACAATATTCTTTTATAATGAGGGTATGGATTACATCCACTTAAGTAATTCCAGAGTACTGTCAAAAACCCAGTAACTCATTTCTGTTTTAAACTTAAATGTATATAATTAAAGTTTTTGCAGAAATGATTTGATTCAGTTTACTCAAAGGGTGAAGGAAGGAAATGCAATTTATTTTCTGGATTTGGGAATGAAGGATTCTAGGTTAGTTATCAACATAGACGCATCCAAGTGCACAAAAGAAGCATACGTTTTTATCCCACTGCTTTGTGACGAGATTCAAAAATTACTTACGAATTTCTCTTCTATTGAGATTCTGCTCTTCTTTCTTTTTTTTTTAAAAATTCAAGATTCTAAGTAAGAATATGTTTCTTTTGCATTTTGCACTTGCGCCAAAAATAAATATAACAAGATATTAAAAGTAATAAAATTCAAATAGGAAATGAATCTCCATTATTTTAATATTTAATATGACAAAAATGTCTAAGATACATATTTTTGAATTAATTCATGTTGAAGACATTCATTGTTATTATAATTATGACATTTATTGATTTTTAATCAAATTAGATTCTTTTACACTTTCATGTTATGAAAACGTTTCATAATGGAATCTGTTTCCCGCTCTTTGAAAAAGACCGACCGTATGATGTTGCAAGTTCATTAAATTTTGTAACTAATTTAGCACATCAAAAATAACCTTGTTTTTCACATATTTTTAGGCTGCATTTTATTGAACAGAAACTTAATATAAACATCCAATAAAAGCTTCAGATGTTTCAGTCATAAAATATTTGGATACTAACACTAGATCGTCATTTAAGATGAAATAACAAAATAAAATTGTAATATTCAAATAACAAAATTTGAATATGAAAAGCGAAATTAAGGTTTAATTTAAATATTTAAAGATATAACTGAATTTAAATTGGCCAAATTTTTCATAGATTATTTAAAATATTAACATTCAACTAATATCATTATTTATAAATTTTTCCCAGAGAATTAACTTTTTGATAAGGCTCTTAATATAGCTTTTCTTATTGGCACTATTTTTATCGAATTTCCTGTGTTTTCTTTTAATTGTATTTCTCTCGCCGAAAAATTAAAACAAAAAACATATCTTACCGGGTGTTTTCCTTCAGCTTCCCTGTAAGGGATAAATATTATATTATTCAAAAGAAAACATTAGGAAAGTGTGTACAAAAATTGATTTTAATAAATGTAAGCAATGTTGTTATCCAAGTCAGATTAATAAAATATAAGAAAAAATTATAATTTAAACTTTTATATTTTACTCTGTCTTAAACAAAATATTTAATCTAAGAAGAATAATTTTCAATATCATCATAAATGATTGAATTAATGTGATTTTTTGATATCTATAAAGTAACTCATTTTTTAGAATAGTAATGAACAGAAACATTTAAAAAATCTTCACATTTAAAAAGTAATTGTTAATTACAAAGCAAGAAGTTTAGAAAGAGTTAAATATTATCCTAGCTTAGTATATCCAGATCTGTAAGCTAAATATATGCACAAGAAAATTAAAAGCAATTTTTATTTATTTAAATATCGAAGACACTGACACTATAAAGCATAAAATTAGTTAACTTACGCTGGGTCAATACCCTTCTTGAGAGCCTTTTGTCTGTTAATTTGCTTTTGCCTTTCAGTAAGTTCCCTCAACTATAAAAAAAGAAATAAAACCATTATTATTTACAGCAACTCAACTCTAGTGCTTAGTCCAGGGGAAACGTTTTGCACTGAAAGACCTCATTGAATTTCAGCAGTTGGGGAAAAGGCATCACGAGTAGAATCCCCCTTCTGACCTGATGTCCGCTATACCGGACATCAACTTTGAACAGCTCTTATTAATTCAATAATTGACGAAACTACATGCTGCTTTTTAATTTGATTCCCGATTTTCATAGAAATATAAGTCGTTGCGAAAATTTATCGTTTCGGGCATGGAATCATTTCATTTTTTTGAGTTTTTCCAAAAAATAAATCGAGAAAATCATCGTCCTTCCCAAAATGGAGCTCGGTGGTGAATTTTGTTTTTCGAGTAATTTCTTGTTTTTTACCATTTAAAAGGCTTCTACAATATTTTATTATCCGTTGACAACCCTTTTAAAGTGAAATTTGTGTGATTTTTTTTGTCTTTTTTTAGTTGAAATATTCGGTATTGTCCGGATGCCGGACATGGGGTTACTATTATATTTTTCATCTATTGAAATTTCATTTATGCTTTAACCTTTGCAGTAGTACACAGTACACCAAAGGAAAAAATTCTAACTCTATTATTTCTTAATTCCGACTGAAGGAGTTAAGGGTTATTGTTTTGTAATTACTATGATATTATTTTTAAATAGATTTATTGTATTATAAAAGAAGAAAAAACTGTATTTAAACTGCACCTTAGCAAATGAAAATAGCAGGTAATTGGTAAAAATTGTCTTATTTATGAAGCAAGTATAAATATATAATTGTAAATAACTTGTAAAGCCGCATAAGAAACTCAAGAAGGCCGTATGTGGTCTTAAGGCCGCAGCCCACCACCCATCTCTGGCTAAGTCTATACCAGTGTTCCCCAAAGTGTGCGCCGAGGCGCCTTAGGGAGTGTCGACATCATTACAGGAGCAGGATATTATACAATTTTCATAATATTTATTTATTAACTTTATATACTTCTTAACTCTACAATGCTGTGTTTTTGGCAGTTGATGTCGTGAAATCAAAGTATCGGGTGAAAATCAATGTGGAAAAGGATATGAACGTAGCTGTGTCAAACTTAATTCCAGGATTTGAGAACATGTAGTGATCAATCTGATTATTATTTTATTAATAATTGTTCAGTACATTTTTTTATACCTAAATGTTTTTTTTATTTATTATTACCTAACCTATACAAAATTTATTAACGATCTGACAAGAAGTAATTTTGGAGTTTAACATAGGGCGCCTCTCATCTCTGCTCCCTTGTAATCTGGATTCAGCAAGGGAGCAGAGAATTGAAAAATTTTCGGAACCACTGATCTATTTACACGAAAGCAGCAAATATTTAGTTTCTGAAATTATTATTAGTTTAGAAAAATCTATCAAGCACATTTACAGTAAAGTTTATTTGAGTCGTCTATTGGATAAACTGGTACCCATAACTTATTTAAATATTAAATCAGAAAATAAAAGGATAATAAAGAGAATCCTGATGATTTAATGCATGAATAAATAACAGAAAAAGCATTTGCACTTTGTTCTTGCTATCCAAAGATTACCTTCTGACTTCAAAATATAATTGAAGAAATCCTTATTTGTGGAACATCGTGTTCTGAAATTCTAAATAAGTTATCCAATCAGACTTATTGCACTTATGTTCAGTGTTTACAATAAACTTGGAATTAGGCGCAAATTCCTTTCACTTTCACTCAAGATATTTGGTTTTAATGAAATCTTAATTGTTCGGAAATAGGAAGTGAAAAAAGGTCTAATTCATTTTGTAGTGAAGATAAAACCCCTTATATGTAAACACTTATGTGGTGTGGTCATTTTGTTCCTATATATATATATATATATATACTCAATTACAACAGTTTGCTTACATCGTAGTCCTGTCTCTTCATCTTCTCTTCCAAGTCGTATTTTTCACTCTCAAGTAGGACAATCTTGGTCCACAATTCCTCAGCAACACCACGAAGCTTTTCAGATGGCAGACCTTCGATGCTCAAGGGTTTTATACGGTAGGTCAAAGCAATCTGTTTGTCCTCGGCCAGCTGTTCTTTGGATTTGGACATTTCAGCTCGAGCTTGCTCCAGAGTGCCCATCTGTAACAGGAAAGTAATTATGTGTTAATGGACATGCGGAAATTCGCTCGCTATTAATAAGATTTCTTAAGTTTCGTTAATTTTTGGCATTATATCAAATAATGAAAAGATATTAACAAAAATAAAATTTATAAATGCTGTAAAGAAATTTAATTTTAAAAAAAATCAAGATTTATTTTTATTCCTTTACTTCCTTTATTTAACATATCAAATAATATCCTAAATATTAATAATTGATAACTTTTTTCTTGAAACACCATTTATATCTAGAAGAAATTACTTATTACACTAATATTTATTTAGTATACTGAGTATAATTATATAGTACATTATCTGTCTAATGATAAATCATTCATTCAAAATCTCTAAATATGTAGCTGATAAAATCTTTTTCTTTTAGAAAATTCATTTAATGTCGAAATAAGAAGGAAAAAAGTGTGACGAATGGTTATAAATGAATTGAAATTATCCTTTTTAAAGCTTTAAAGGCAAATTTAAAGCGTAACGAGAATTAAGAAGTATCTGTTTACCTTATCCATGCCACCAGAGTGAGTATGGATGATTGGAGCTGCACCTTCTTTCTTTTGAATAACGAAATTAGGCTTGACACCCTCTTTCAATTTCTTCTGCTCTTCCAACATAGCTTGCCTCTTCTTTTCGGCTTCTTCTAAGCGTTTACGCTTAGCCTCAGCCTCCTTGTTTTTCTTCTCTTCCTGTTGAAAGTCATTATATTGAGTTTTTTTTAATAAAGCATTATTTGAAAATAACCGTTATGAAATATTATTCATAAATCTTAAGTTCTATTTTATTTCAGAAGTTATATCATATATTTATTTTATATTTTTATTATTATATTAATACAGTAAAGCTCTTTTATACGTCTTGCAAGGAACTCACATAAAACAACATATAAATGAAAAGACGTATAATCGAAATTTCACTTAACACTGATTATTACGAATGTAATGCTACTAATGCAAATTCATTTAAACGTATTAATTTTAAATTATGTTTAAGATAGAACTACTATTATACTACATAGTATGGAAATCAATAATTAAATTTTAAAATTAAACATTTATTATTATCAAAAAAGTGAGAAAAATCATACTTTTATTGCAGAGTACATATACATATTTCATACGATGTATGTACCTGCAGGTATGCATTTAATTCAGAAAATATTTAGCCGTCGTTTGACGTGCTGATTATCTCTGAGTATTAAGTACATCATTATAAATAGAATTAAGTACATTGAATGTTTTTTCACGGTCCTTTTGACAAAAGAAGTAAGTTCAAAGTTTTTCAATGGAGTCCATTGCGTCTTTAAAGAAAATTGGAATAACTTCCTCAACATCACTTAAATTAGCACCAGACAATTTGTCTTCTATTAATTCATCAATTACGAATAAGTTCGAAGTCATAATATCTTTACCACACTTCGTGTACTAGAAAGAAGGAAGAAATTTTCAATTTTAGAAAGGAGAAAACGACGTATAACCGCAGTTCTGCGTCGTATAAACAATGCATACGAATGAATCGGGACTGTGATCAAACGACGTATAAATGAGAAACGTATAAACAATGCTTTACTGTATTTTTACATGAAAGTGTTTGAATGTTTCCCAATTAAACTGTATAAAATCCTAGCCAAAGCTTCTACTTACGATCTCTCTCTGTCTCTGCTCTTCCTGTCGCCTCTTCAATTCCATCATTCGCTTCTCTTGCTCGGCTCTTATTTCCTTTCGTTTCGACTACAAAAGATAAAGAATCCGCCATATTAATAAAACTATAATGTTACACTGATAAAAAATAATTTTATGGCGACAAAAATTACGTGTATAAATAAATAACTTAGCATAACAATGCATGCGGGTGTATGTAGAATATGGACTATAACATAAAATATCAAAATACAAAATAAATAATGTGAATTCATAAGGTGAAGAAAAAATTGAGCCGTAATAACACAAAAATCATACTTAACCCTACTAGAAACTTTTAACCACAAATTTAAAACACACATTTGTGTGAATTAAATAAAAATAAAGCAAAAACATAATAAAATCTTAAAATTCTTAGATAAATTATTGATATTGTTTTGCTATAAATAATTTATTCGTGTAATGACGACGAGAAGTGTTATTTCGTCTCATTTCCTCCTTAGAATTTTCGGTTTTTAATACTTATTTAAACGGCTATTTTTCATAACAATCGGTATTACATTTATAAAATTCTCAGTGTAATAGTATCAAATTTATAAGGGCGCATGAGACATTTCTTCCTTTTTTAATAATTTAATGATTTTATTAGCAGATTGATTTTAATTGTAGGTAATTTTTGAATTGTAAATAACTATAATTTGAAAATTTACTTTCTAATAATCAGTTGTTACTACTGGTAATTTTTGGTTTACTAATATGTAATTTTTTAACTATACCACTTGCAAGTTTAGATTTGAACAATTGAAATATCTGTGTTTTTGTGTTGTACGTAGCAAAATTGCTATCCTTCAATTCTTATCATAAATGATATGCATGAGATGGTGATGAAATTACTGCAACTAATAAGAAATTTGATAAAAATAAGTTTATTTCATGGTTGTTTCTTTTTCGTTTTTAGTTCTTGGTAAGCCGTAATTTGTACTTGAAGGTAATTTTTGAGTCAAATCATGTGTACGCTTACATTTTATTGAACAAAATCTGTAAAAATATATTACGAAAACTATGTCGAAATTACTGAAACAAAGAAATAAAAATGATGTTTGAAGTTATTTCTCCTTTGTGAGTATATAGGATGTGTAATTACTTGTCGTTCTTTGAGCTTCCTGAGCTCTTCTTCTTCCTTTGCTCGCTGTTTCCTCCATTGGGCGATGTATTCTGCCCACATGGCTTCATCTTCTTCCTTCTTCTTCCTCAACTTCTCCTAAAAGTCGAAGAATATGAAACTGTTAGACTACATTCTGATTCTTATAACTTAGTTGACTTGGAAAAAATACAAGTAGAATGCAAATTTCACAAAGAATACCTTCTTGGTCGTTTTTAACAAAGCCACTGTATTCTAATTCAAAATTTCATTTTGACAATAAACTTTATTCCGATTCTAATAACTTCATTAATTTGAAGAAGTATAACTAGGATTACACATAAATATATTTTCTTAATCATATTTAACAAACTTGCGGCATTCTTATTCTAAACTTCATTCTGATTTTAAACTGCATTCTGAAACTTCATTTATTTTGTGAAATCGAACATGAATTGCTCAAACAATGTTCTTAGGCCAATTACACGACTTTTCCTTATCAGTTTCTCATTTCTTTAAGCCCTTAGATAATTCATTTATATTTTAAGGAAAATGTTTTAAAATAGCAATAGTTTGGCCTAATTAGAATATGAAACTGTCTTCTGATTGTAAGAATACAGTTTCACTAAGTTAACGAAATGTAATTTGCAATACATAAAGAATTTTCTTTTATCCAAATTTAATAAATTTACTTAAATTTAACAGAAATTTTAATAAATTTCAGTTTCACATTTATTTAAGGCCTTAAATAAATTATTGAAATTGTACCAAAAAATATGCTTTTGGTGGATAAAATGCTGTCGCTAAAATCATTTTAATACTAAACGCGAACAAGTACCGAACAGCTTTAATGTTTTAATCAAAGTGTATTCCTTTCATTCTCTCATCTAATAAAATAATTTACTTTTCTTGCTATTATCTGTTATTTCAGCACTCAAATGAGGCTAAGAAACGTTTTTTCTGAGTTATAAAAATATTTAAATAAGATTCCAAATAAGATTTCCAGATTTTTTTCAGAAACAAAAATGAAAACAATTCGGTTCACTAATTTTTTATGTTTTTTTTAGGAAAAGAATTTTATAATTCTTGCTGTAGTAAGAAACGAGGTTTAGAATCGGTTTTCAATGTTTTCAAGATATTTTTTTTTAAAAATGTTTCTATGAAACTTATAGATCTTTTTTCTATGATCAAAATAAATTCATTTGAGCTTACATAAAAGTTTATTTTTACTTTCTTTTTGTAAAAATATAACTTCTTTTCTTTTTTATTTGTGGCTTAATTTATTTTGTCATTAGGCATAAAAATAATTTTGCAAAAATTATTGTAATTAAAGTATTTTCTTTAGTATGTAAAATTAAATAACAAATCTCTATACCTCCATGGCGATTTCGGCTTCAGTCATTTTTGGTTGAGATTCTTCTCTGCTGTAAAGAAAATTGTATTAAAATTGGAAGAACTTGCTAAAAATTTATTTCAAATTGCGTTTTAAGGACAATGAACATTTTATTATTAAAAATGATATTAGAATTTATTGAATAAATGTTAAAAATTTAAATCTTTATTTAAAGATTTAGCCAAGCTCTTTGAAAAAATTAAACTATTGGATTTAGTTTATGACTATACATATATAACAAAAATTTCATACATAAAGTAATTTAATATCAAACAAGAAATTATAATATCGAAGAAAATTTGATTTAAATAAAATCTACTTTAATAAATCGAACAATAATATTCTTATCATTTATCACAATAATAATAATAAGAGTTGCTGTTTTTATTCAAATATAATATAATAATTACAAAATTTGAAACAACTAAAATCCAATTAAATTGAAATAGCAGGCAAAAGCGTGCACTTTTAACATGCTTAAAATATAGTGTGTACTTTCAATTGAGTTGCATTGCTCAGAATGTTTATTTGATTCACTCTATCTTCCTTATTATCGTTCCTGTTTAATAGAATGTTTAAATTTTTGTGTTTGCTATTTGGAGAGCTTTGTTTGCAAATATAATTTCTCTTTTTAAAAATATTGAAAATTTAAATACCCTACGAAGTTGCATAAAATTTATTTCATGTGCTCATTGAAATTTGTTTGGCGTCAATCAGTTCTACTGAAAGCTTTTCAATTATGCTTGTAAAACGCCTAAAGTATTCAACAGTTCTGATCTAAATTTCAAAGCTCTGAAGTTAGTGTACTATATTCACAATAATTAGATCTAAAATAGAGCTTAACATCTAGAGAAGGTTAAAAAGAAGCTTCTGCTGAATTTAAAATTGCAGATTTTAATCCTAATTAATTTGTAAAACTTTGTCATTTTATTGCAAAAGTTCTTTCTAATGAACATTGAAAAACAAATAAAATTATAAAACTTCTGTCGCAAATTTTAAAGCAAATATAGTAACAATTTAACACTCAATTGAAGTAAAAGCAAATCTGTATATTGAGGAAAATATTTTCAGTCTCAAAATCCAGGCAAAAAAATTAAAAAAGGTTCTGCCTAAAAGAATAATAATTTCATGATGCATATGAATGATTTCATTCACACAAAAAGTGCACAAAAAACTTTTTAAAAAAAGTTTCATTCTTTAGCAAATCATTAAAAAAATACAGACAAAACCCAGAAATTAGCTCAAATGTATGGGAACAGTATGGGAATTACAAAGGAAAGAAGGGAATCATTAAGCTTTTGGATTCATGCAGTTGTCGGATTTGGTGAATGGGATAATATAAGGGAAATGGGTGGGATTTCAAAGTGCATGTTCTCAATCTTATATGCATTGCACTTACGTTGTTTTTTGTCCACTGGATGCCCTGGATGAAAGGAAATCAAAAAAAGCCATTAGCACCAGGAACTAAACTATAACCTTTTTGAAAAACTCACTTTTCCGAAAGAAGGAAATTTATCAATAAAACTTAACATCTCCGAGTAACTTTTCGCTTATTTCAGTAACAAGTTTGTGAACTGATAAGTTTAAATATGTATCTGTTTTGTAAGACAGAACAGTTGAATTGCGTTAAAAAAATGTTAACTATTGAATTGAATATCTAAAAAAGACAAAACAATAATATAAGCAATTTAGTTGGTGCGCGCAAGTGCTGCATCATGCAGGAAAAAATTGTGAAGTGCAAAGATATAAATACGAAAAAAAGGGAAGTTTTAATTGTTAAAGAGTTAAAAATACAAAGATAATATCAAACAACTAGGAGGAATAAGAATCTGATGGATGATGGTCCTCTACAGAAAACCTATTCTGATTTTGAATCTGCATGGATGAAGGCCTCTGTTGACGTCATCCACCAGATTCTTCACTTCATCCATGCAGATCCAAAATCAGAATAGGTTTTCTGTAGAGGACCATCATCCACCAGATTCTTATTCCTCCTCGTTGTTTGTTATTATTTTTGTATTTTTAACTCTTTCACAATTAAAACCTCCCTCTTTTGGTATTTATATCTTCAACTATATGAATATTTATAAATTAATGCTAATTTTTTTCTAAATTTTTGTGGCTTGAACTATATTTCTTCCCACCTATCCAATGATCTTTGTGTATCAGACTAAGGAGTAGAGTTTAGTAAACTTCATATCAGGGTTTAATTTCCACAAAACTGTAACTAAATTTTATTGCAATGTAGAAAATGATTGCTTTAAGTACCTTGACAAACAGTTCATACATAAATATTTGTTTCATATAAACTTAACTATTAAGTAAGTAACATTTATTTTGTGATAACAATATTTAAGAGAATGCTACATTTTTAGTGCCACAGAGTTTTAACAGTTGTTAATTGTGCTGCTGAATATGAATCAGGAAATAACTGCGTTACACCCAGTGGCGAATCCAGGATTTGGTCGGGGGATGAGGTCATAAAAATTTTGTATCGTCGTGACGAATGTCAAACCTCATGGCTTATGTAAACTAAAATGCTTTAACTTTACAGACTTTATTCACCTGACAATAAGAATCATAAAGAACAGTACAATACTTTCGATAATTTTATAAAAAATACAATAAAATAACTAAACAAAAAATATTTTCGACCGCTTCAACGCTACAAGTACAAGAGGAATG
This sequence comes from Araneus ventricosus, assembly GCA_013235015.1. Lineage (NCBI taxonomy): Eukaryota > Metazoa > Arthropoda > Arachnida > Araneae > Araneidae > Araneus > Araneus ventricosus. The sequence continues at coordinate 3,375,263 of BGPR01000008.1, forward strand.
ACTAGAAAAGTAGGAAAATTTTCGAGCCTGTCAAGCCAGAAAGCAATATTGTCATGCTTTTTTATTATTTTTGAAGGGAAATTAAGAACAAACAATTGTGTTGATTTTGAATAAAAAAAAGAAGTGTTGTGGTCTAACGCGGGGGGGGGGGCCCCCCGCCGCCCCCCCCCCCCCCCAGATTCGCCACTGGTTACGCCTCAAATTTAGGTTGTTAAACCAGTTCTTCTGAAATTAACACATGAAAATGTTTTACTTGCAAGCATTAAAAATAGTTTAACTTTATTGAAAATACCCTGCAGAAATATTCACCTTTGTTATAAATTTATTGAAATATAATAATGAATATATATTTGTCAACATATGTTAAAAAAGCCACACCAACAAGTGCATATTTTAAAGCTGCATTAACTGAGTAAATTGCATGCGAAATCTGCAAATAATCAGAAGAAATTTAGTTTAATCGCAAACTTTTCAATTTTTATTTCAAAGAAAACAGTAAATTTAATGAGCATTTTTAGTATTGTATTTTAACTGAAAAGCATTTCACCCCTTTTTTGGTTCCTTTTTTGTCTCTTTTGCACAAATTAATCATAAGTGTGAGAGAAATTAAATTCAGTAAGCCATTTTGTAAGGTGAACATTGTTGTCTTATTTTAAGAAAATATTTTAAGCTATGCAGTTTCACTGACTGCCTCATTTAAAGGTGAAAATCAATTATATAGTTATAAAATGAAAATACTTCTCTTCCTTAAAAGTTTAAGAAATAACTAGATTAGACTCTGGTTGAAGAATTCTAATGATTATGAACTTGTTAAGAAGGATGCATACGTACTTCTTCCTGAAATAAAAATAAATAACAAGCAATTAGACAACTTTAATAATAAAAAAAATAACATGCAATCTATTTTATAAATTTTCTTTAAAAAAATTTAAATAATGTTTGGTTTAAGATGAAACTTCAAAAGAAAGTAAATTACTGATGCAAGTATGTTATTTTTAAGCGTACTAACAACAAAACTGATTTTTCAAAATTTCCTGAAATTAAAGTCTTTAAAGTTCTTTACTCAGCACATTCTTATAGCTATATACGTTGCAAACTAAATATGTATGCATTAAAGTCACTAGAAATATTATTAATTTTAAATTTCTCTGTTATCTGTAGTTAAATTTCAGTAAAGCAATTTAGAGAGTATAATTTAAAATTGTTGATTTACCTAAATCCCTCCAAACAATGCAGTTATATACTTACATTTATTTATAAAAGTTAATTTAATAATTCTGATTTTCTTTTTTAAGATTTTATATTTTTACGTATTATTTTCATTCCATTTTATATTATTATATATTATTATTATTACTGCAATTATTACTTTTATTAAATTATACATACCTTCCTACTTCTTCTTCCTCCTCCTCCGATTCGCTGGAAAATATTTATAACATAAACGTTAATCAAGTAATTTGAACATAATCAGTAAGCATTTTATTTATTCAATTGCGTAATATCTCAAGTAGAACAAAGATATTTTATGATATTGAACAATATTGTACGTTATTGAACAATATTCGCAATATTGTATAATATTTTATAATATCGAACAATATTGTACAGTATCCTGCAACATGTTATTCTACCTAGGATAGATTTACATGTTGGCTTCCTCTGACGTCATTTGACTTACACCTCTGATTCACACCTACTAACTAATTAGATGACCCCTCCTCTAGAGTAGAGAAGGGGTCATCTAATTAGACAGAAATTCGGAATCACAGGCATAAGTCATAGCAACCAATATGTTAACGACTATTTACTATCCATTTCTATTTTATTGTAAAACGCTAAATATATCTTTATTAAGTTACATTAAAAAGTTCTTATCTAATTGAGATCTAAAATTTTAAAAGCTGTTTTCAATTATCGAAGTGCTTTTATGTGCAAAGTTAAAAAGTTCTTTCATAAAAATCCTCGTGAAATTTCATTTAGAAAATTTAAACATTTTATTCACAAATTAAGTTTTAAATAGAAGCATAAGAAATATGAAAATTAAAAAAGAAAAAATTTTAAAAGTACCCTGTGGAAAAAAATCCAAAATATTTATCACAATAAATAATTCCTTAAATCTGAGCGTAATGGTTAAAAGGAACATGCAAAATGTAGAATGCATTAAAAAAAATTCAAGCCAACGAAATTTTAATTTTTAAAAACTGACCCATTTTAAGAAGAAAAAAAACATCAAAAAGATTCTGTTTCAAAATATTCTACTTATCATATAAATACACTAATGCTTTAAAGATAAGCAACACAGACATTGTTGTGAACTGACAATCCAAGGCTATCTCAAAAAATTCAACGATATGAAACCTAAGCGTATAAGGAATCGGATTCTTATAAAGAAGCGGCATATAAAATTAAGCTAGTAATTGTATGGCTATTTTCTGTAAAATCCATTGATGGCAAAAGAGCAAATGATATTTGCCTAGGACAGATTCCTTCAGAGAGCATAATATGTACTCGTATCTTATAATAGCATCGAATATTCATCAGTCATCTAATCAGGGGTGGCGCCAGCGGGGTGTGAGGGGGAGGAGGGGCCCCTCTGACGAGAATGCTGTGCCCCCTCCGTCGGCGCAAATTTTTGTCCCCCGTTCTCGCAACGGGTTATTCAACTAGTAGATAAATAAAGATCTGTCGAAAATTTGAGAGGGTCATCATTACGCCCCTCTGCTTATACAGCAGGCCGAGCCCCCCCCCGTCGGGTAGACCGTTCCCTCCGTCGTGCAGACTCTAACGCCACTCCTGCAACTAATAACATCAAATCAAAAATCCAGCATTAAGGTATTTTTCGAATAATCACTTCACTTTGAATGCCTGGATATTTTATTTGAATAGATTTAATGTGATGGCTTCATTCAGATTTTTTTAATGTTTATTGTTTACTGATTGTCTGCTTATTTTTAAAGCAGAAGTGTACATGAATAAATCAAGATGCAAAGAAAAGAACAATTTTTTGTTCCCTGTAAATATCAAGGAATAAATCATAAGAATGCTCATAGAAAGTAAATACAAAAAAGGAATGGGAAAATAAATGAAGCAAAAAAAATCTAAATAAAATTTCAAAAATATTTTAGTACAGGAGAAAGAGAGAGAATGGTATGCTAGAGGAAAGGAACGAGAAAAACGAAGAAGAATATAACATGCATAATAGAGCTTACGTAATTTAATTTATCATTTAGAAACATGCATCACAAATTAAAAACAAAGATGTATACACAGTATTATAAAAATGTTTCGGAAAATAATTTATCTTTCAAAAGAAAATTTTAAAAAAGTTCAGAATTAAAGCTACTTGTTATAAGAAATATTTCATCATCATGAAATCTGAAATTCTTGATATATAAAATAAGTTGTTTGTCATTTCAACTTTTTTCCATTTGAAATATTGCTTATCTAAAGAAACTCTTCACTAATTTACAATTATGGAATGTTAGTTATTTTTATTGCTTTAGAACACTTTCTCCAATAGGAACTATGCAATAAAATATTTAACAATATTTAAATGTAATATTTATCATCGAAGTATTTCTCGATTAAAGTTTTTAGTAATCAGAATTAAAAATTCAACTGTTAAAATGTTCGGCTAAATTTTGTATGGAGATTATAAAAAAGTAGTCAATTGAAACATGAATAATTTTTTCCAGGTATTTCATGATTATGAGGAAGTTTTTTCCAGATGTCCCATATTTGTCAGATGTTCCATTTATTCTAGTTTTTTATCTGTTACGTTCTGTTCCAGACTCCGATTTCTTTTCATTTTGTTTGTTCAATATTTTTTGATTTTTATTACGACAAATATGGAAGAACACGAAACATTGTTAAATATTTTGTTAACATGGAACAATTCATAATATCGTCGCTTAAGAAACACCACCTATCTGAATATTTCAAAATTTCAAAGAGGGAGTAAAATAAATTAATTTTTCGCAACCAATAATGAATAATTCTGAATACTTTTTCACACCTTGTAGGAACATACGATTTCACGTTCATACCAGATGTTAAAAAAATTTAGAAATATTCGTTATGGGTTGCGAAAAATCAGTTTCTTCTTCCTCTTTAAAACTTTGAAATTTTGAGATAGGTGGTGTTGCTTGTTAAGCGACGATGTGAAGCAATTTCAAAATGTGAAGCACTTTGCGCTTCATATTTGATTCATTATAATTTCTATCATTTTTAATGTTTGATTCTTTCATTGTCTCTTGAAAAAATTCATGTTACTTACTATTTATTCTCTTGTCAAGCATGTAAACCAAATACAATGATATACAATACAGTATTCAAACCACACCAGGAAAACGGACTGAGACAGACAATTGCAGGGGGGGTAGGGATACCATGCTGAATGTGGGGTCACACGGGGATGAAAACGCACAAGTAGGAATTACCCTACCTTTATCAGATAGGAAAGTAAATTCAGTCCCCAAAATCTATGCTTGGGTACAACTAACAGTGGCGAGTACGGTGCTTCAAAATACTCTAACTTCTTGTTGATATTTTCTTTTCAGCTGCAGTACATGGAATGGTAAGAATTAGCAGGGCACTACGTATTACAGCTAAAAGCCTTTACATTGCATGCGATTTTGACTATAACCGTGACTATCCAGCAACGGAATGAAAACAATTACGAAATCTTATAATTCATCCATTAAAGATGAAAACAACCGATATCGTGAAAATGAAAGTAAACCTTATAATAGAACAGTTAAAATTTAATATAAATTTTTTACCTATATTGTAGTTTTTGTCATAACTAATTATTTTTATCATCATTAAGTTATTATAATGTGCATTAAAATCGCAGTAGACTTAATGCACTTAGCATGTAAGGTATTTTAATAATTTTGATGGTAATTTTAATTGAAAATTCATAAACTATTTTTATTCTTTAATTAGATAATAATTATCTACAAATCACACTTTTCATAAAGACAAGGGTTTTCCCGACCAAAACAATAAAGGATTTTTTTAAAGTTTAACTGTTATTGACGTTAAATAAATGGTATTATAGTTTATCAAGCAAAGGCATAATAAATAAGCATATTTTCCCACTAATAAAGAAAATTTTAAGTACTTTAATTTACTGAAGATAGTCCTACTATTGATCAGATATTTCCAATGCTCTCGAAATCATTTGTACTGAGTTATATTTTCTAAATACTTTATTCATAGTCTTTTTAAATTAATTAAAGTATCGATCGTGTTAAATGAACTGTAAAGAAACGAAGAATTGTTGCTTTCAGTACGTTATTTCAAATTTTCCTACAAGAAAATAAAAATATGCTTTTCTTTCAACTTCATCAAAATAACCTTACATTTAATTTTTACATGCTAATGATCAATATATATACTACTGAAATTTGTATCAACTGAAATTTTAGCGAAATTTACCATACTGTTTCTGCGTTTCATTTTTGAACATCTTATTAATTTAAAAATAGAATGAATGATGAAGACTTGATACATTTTAAAATTAATATATAATTCTCAATTTGAAATATTATTAAGAAAGAAATGCTTCCCTCTTGAAAGACTAAGGAGAATTTTTTCCTATGGACGCAAAATCTTTAATATATGCTAGAAAATTCATATTTTATTAATGCAAATAAACGATACATAAAAACAAATAATTCATTTACGACATATATTTTAATGAAACGAACCAGAACGTACAAATTCATAGTAGAAATTTTATTGAAAGGAATCATATGTCAAACTTTAGTGAATATTTGTTTGACTACAATGTTAGAATAAGTTATTTTAACAGTAAATACAGAATTAAAAACGCAGCTGTTGATAGTCAAGGTTATAAAATAGCATGAAATATTGACAGTATTTTACTGCACTATGTGACACTACTAAAGCAACTACATGGTTAACAGCTACAAGTATTGCGCAACAAATATAAAATAAAGCAATTAAGAAGCCACAGAAAGCTATATATGACTATGATATTTGTAATGGCGCAATTGCTAAAGAAAACATTAAGGTAATTTTTATTTATATATCCATAATATGGATATTTTTTAAGTTTTGTCTTTAAAGATATTAACATGTTAAATTGAATTTTAAGAAAATTATTTATTTATAAAAAATAATTAAGCTATATAAATTAAATAAATTTTATATCTTTCAATACAAATTTCAAACCGACGCTTATCGTTTTATTTTATTACGATTTTACGTTAAAGCTTAAGAGTTTTAGTATTTGTTCAGTCAATATTTGGTTTGAAAAATCATTTGTCAATAATACGATAATTGTCAACTTAAAATCGACTTTTAAACGAAATAAGTAACAAATGCCTGTTTTCTTTTAAAATGGCATTTAACAGGAATTTAGCCATCTGAAACGCAAGTTGATTACTGAATTGCTTGAAACAATATTTTTTTGTTAAGAATGAAACAAGAAATAATCTATGACGATTAAAGCACATACATTTGAAGTTAATAATTTTATTAAATTATAAGTTTATTTTGGACAAAATTTAACCATATATCTAACTTATTGAATAGAAAGTTAAATATAACAGATGTATATGTTAAACAGGTATATATGCGATAATATGTGAAACATAAATAATGTATTTGTGGAATAAAAATTGTTGGCTAATTTTAAATTAAAAACAATACCTGTATTCTCTATCGTCATCTGCCATGTGGAAAATATGTGGATGATTATTTACACCTGAAATACAAATAGAGAATAATTAGTTTTAATAATCAAAAAAGCAAAATAATAAAATACCCTGTGAACAAATACATTTATGGCATTAATCATTATTTTAAAATTTAGATCTTGTTTCCCAAGCATGATGGAAATTTCAAAATCTTTGTATATATTGAATGTCAAGTTTTTACCGCTTCTTTGCTTAATAATCTGAATAGGATACATGTTTCGATTGAAAAATCACATAATGAAATTCAGAGATGAGCAACATGTTCGATTTCAATAATCAGCGAGATTACTGAAACTTATAGAAGCATTAGTTTTAATAAATTTTAGTGTAAATAAAAAGTATCCGATAAACTACGACATCAATTAGTTAAAGAAAATTTTTCTTTTTTTAGTGGTAAAATTTACTCGTGATTTTCAACATTTTAGAACTTAAGAAAGTAAATAAATATTATAGTATATGGATGGACAGTAATCTAATCCAGTAGTTAAATAAAATAATAATTTTCCATCAAAACATATTTAATAATTTATTACTCAGAGAACATTTCATGAAAACATTTTTCCTGTATTAATGTTACCTTATAAAAAACTCAAGAAAGAATATAAAAAATAATAAAAATGTTCTTAACTACAAAATGTTATAATTTTTTAAAAAAATAGGTCAAGTGCAAATTGCGTATATATGTGTTTATATATCTATAATATATCAAGGCAGCAAATTTTAACAAGAGAACTGGTTAAATTACGTTAGAACATATATCAGACAAATTGAATATACACCATAATATAAATATAAAACAAATGAAGAATGCTTTAATTTATTTTTCAAAGCTGCAATAAATGAAAGATTTGCTTTCCGTTATACTTTGTTCATTTAGATTATTTTAAAAATCAGAAAGACACTATGAACAAAAATACAAACTTATCAAACGAACTTTTTTATTAAAGTTTAAACATATACTGAAACTTTTCAAAAAGAAAAAGATCACAAATATCTATAAAATAATTTTTAGATAAATTTTCCGGTCTATTTTTTTTTTACTATATAAAAAGTTGCAATTAAAATTGATAGGACTTTTTAAAAATGAAGTTTTAAACAGCATGCACTGAAATTTTCTAAACTTTACAAAAAAAGAATTGAATGAAAAATAGACAAAATTTTCTTCAGTATTTAGATCTTTAATGCGCAATTTATTTTATTGCAAACGCGGAACCTCTATTGAAATACATTGATTTAAGTAATTAGAACTAATTTTCATATTTAACTATCATCAAATAATGGTTCTGAAATAGGCCGGTAGTTTTAATAAAAATGCTCTAATAGACGGCCATTTTAGTATCAAGTCAAAGCAAGTTGGCTATTTCACCTCTTTCAGTTTCCAAAGGTTTCAAATTTTACACTGAAAATGGTAGAGAAATCAGTGTAAAAAAGATAACAATTTTCAGAAATAGTAAATATTCTGAAACCAGTCTTGCTACAACAATTCAACGTGCATTTGAAAGCAATTTGCGTTATTTCAGATATCGTACACACGTTTAGAAAATGGGGTGTTACTGTTTTAACTTGAACACTGCGTAGTTAATGGCAGATTATGTTTGTTTTCGAAGCAAAAAAATTCTAAAAAGTCTTAAAAATACAAAAGTTATTAAAACATTCTTTTTTAAAATTTTCTAGGTCAGATTTCTTGATGAATGAATCTATGTTTTTAGAAGTTCATTGCTAAGTTAAATCTTTTCAAAACACAAATCTTATTTCAAATTCATACAAAGATTAAACTATTGAACCTGCACTTCATCTACAATCCAAATTAGAAAGAAGATACACTTCATCTACAATCCAAATTAGAAAGAAGATGCACTTCACGCCCAACATCGGATGGCAAAAATTATAATATGCATCATGTGTTTCGCAAAAAAATTTCAAGAGATCGAGATTATTTTTAATGGACATGAATGCTAGTGCATTTCCAGAATCAGTTTCCTCTCTTAAACTGCATCACTGAGTACACCATAGATGAATTAAGTGTTATTCAAAGAAGTTACAGAGCATGGAGAGTATGAGAAAGAGGTCGACAATAAGGAAAAGCGTTCAACAACTCCTGAACGAAATGCCCAAATATTTGATTGCTGCATCATAACAAATTCCAAATTCTGAATAAATCCCACAGCCATTTCCACTCCTATTAAAATCAATTCACAGAAAAAATTTCATTCGATATCCATAGTGATCCATGTCGTCCATTTTGTATTCTTTACTCATCACACACAATCAGCTAAACAGCTGTCAATCAGTATGAAAAAAGCAAAGAATCATCAGCAAGCACAGAAGAAGTAATCCAAAAGACGAATCTACTCACTGAATCTAACTGCAAGTCTTTACTCAAAATGAATCGAACCTACAATCCAAGATTCGTTTTTAAGAGAGCTTCTTACCTCACTGGAAATACCAGCGCCTTCGGGATCCAGCAAAGAGAAGAAAGAAAAACGGGAAGGATCCTTGCTCGTGGCCCGACTTTCCAAAAGAACTCTAGCTCTTGTGGGCCGCTTGCCAAGCTCGGAAAAATGTCTACCACCGGAACATTTTTAGAACCTGATATTGGTCGGGAAGCGTGCCTTAACTTGGCTTAGGATGATGGGAGGAGAGTTGGCGGAAAAACACACACGGTTGCCATTTGAACCTGTAGGTCTATTTTATTTCTGTAGCTTTGGAAGGTGGAACGCGAAGGGGAGACTTGGTGCTACCAATGTTATCTGCAGAGCTTTATTTAGAGCTGGGGAGGGGAATAGGGGAGAATGACTTTGGATTGGGTCTGTTTGTTGGATTTCGTGAGAGAGCCTTTTGTTGTTTCTTAAAGTGGGCGTAGAGAGAAAGTGGGGCACAGTTGTCATATTCGAGTGTTATGAGTGCAATACTTTTCACGGGTCATTTAGAAATTAATATAGAAGAATATTCATTTTTCTAGACAAGATGTGAAGGTATACCATTTTTGAACCACAATGAATTATATTGCGTTGTAATTGGAAGTTTAGGCATACGGATGCAATATTTGAATATCAACTATATTTGAATTAAAATATCCCTTGGCATGAAGTTTTTTTGCAGTTTGTTGTGAATTATGTAACATATGAAATGCACTTAATGCAAACTAGCAAAATTTAGTTCAAAGTACATGATCACTAATACATTAAATTAAAGAATAAAAAAATAAAATTAAAATCTTTAATTGATTTTACTGAATTGGTCAATTCGTGTCTTAAATAAAATTTAAATCTTGGCAACTTCCCACATAGGTTATCTGTGAATTTTATTTTGCTGATCAGCAGACGCAACTCAGCAAAATTGCTCTTTTAAACAAAAAGAAAATTGTGACGAGGAATAGAAATGCTGTAATAAAGTAAATTAAATTTTCTTAATATTGTGCGCACAGAATATAGTGTGATGAGATTTAAGCCAAGGTGCCAAGGGCCGAGGTTACCAAGCTTGTCATAGACCCCTTCTCATACCAAAAGTGCTTTAATGTTTTACATTTTCATTTTATAAGCTGATTCCTTCATTCCTAGAGTTATTTCTTATTAAGGCAAAAATTAATTAAAAATTAACTTCGTAGAATAAATATCCTTACTTTTTCCACATCTTTATATTTGAATCTGCATCAAAATTTTAATTGATTTTTAAATGATATTTTAAATATTTTTTTCAAATATTTAAATTTAAAAAATTACAATTTACCCTTTTCGATTGCAGTAACTATACAAGATATGTTTATTCTTTTGTTTAGGTGGACGTATATATAAGTGATATGTGTGTAATATGTGATAGAGCTATAGGGAAAAAAGAAGAATGACCTATATGACTAAAATAAAAATTTCATGCTTTAGTATGGTATCGTGTTTTGCCTCTAAGAAATATTTCGAGTCAAGGACTGATTTGTAACACATCAGCCCTCCCATTTCTAGGAACTAGCGACCCCTTATTTGGATTACAGAATTTTGATAGGTGTCAGATAACTCTGTCAAGAGACATCGCATTTTATTACCTTCAACTCCATATAGCATGAGAAAACAGTTAAATCGAATAAAAGCGTTTTGAATTACAATTGCAATTTAAAAACCCTGCCTGTATCTTCATTTAGCAAATAATTATTTCGAAATACTCTTTCAAATTATGAGAGTTTGACAATAAATCATTTTTTCATTTGTGAAAAAGCAAAATATGTATGACGTATCCTCTTTCAGATGTGGGCTACTATGTAAAAAAAGACATGATGTTATATAAACACACGAGTGTAATGCGTCATACTCACAGACCGCAATGTTTGACTCGGATTGTTCTACATTTTATACCAGGAAATGAAAACACGTGCACTTCCACTCAGCAGTGACCCTGACTGTTAAGGAGTATCTAGTTTCGTTTCTGTTTTGAATTAGGAGGACCATTAGACATCGTTTATCAGCAATGTTTTTGCACATTTCATTAACTTATAAAATTAAAGAGCATGTTTTAACTTCTTTAACAGGGACACATTTTGAGAGTAACTTTATATGATAAGTTAGTATTACAGTTTTATAAAATCGGTCCTCGCAGACATTGTGGTTTACTTTCTTTAAGTCTTCTGACCATGTGTTTTATTGTTTGTAAAAGTTTTATTTATTTTTATTGCATTTAGAAAAGGTATATAATGTCTTTGGTGTAACTGATTCATGTTAACTATCGAGATAAATAAAATCATTCTAATATTGTAGAAAGTAAATACCATTTTGCTTTACAAAAACAATCTATTTCCACAAAAAACATCAAATTCTAGATAAACTACAAACTGAGTCAAGTTTTATGATGCTTTAAGAATAACCAAATTAATTTAAAATTAATGTACTTCCTAAATATTATTACTATAGTCTCATTTACTTTGCTTGATGAGATGTTTCATGTATGGCATTGTGTAAAATATATCATGGATGATTTTGAAAAAGAATAAATAACATCTTTAAAATGGGACTCGAGAAAGCTATTCTAAGAACATTTAAACTCTAAACGAATTTAACATTTCAAAACAAAATGAAATATACTTTTTACTTCTTAAATATATATCAATACATGATGCAAATTCTTTAAAACATTCTTAAGCAAAATGCCTTCAGAAATAATTTGTTACAAATTTCATTTATCATGGGATTGTTAAGTGTTATAGTTTCAAAATATTTAATGTTCCAACATTTAATTTTGTGCAAGAGGTTCATTTTATATGTTTACGAAAGCATATTCTTAGCTTTTATGTCAAAATATCCTTTATAAGATATAATTTTAAAAAGAAAAAATGCATTTAAAATTAATATAATTAAATTATAATTTAAAGGGAATATTAATATTCGGGGAATAAGCAATATTCGGATTTACTGAAACAAAAAATTTAAGAACTTAATTTATACTTAATGGATACTTGATTAAAAATATTGCACTGAAATGGAGAAAAAGACATTATAAGAAAATCGTCATAGCTTCCTACTCAGCCACAGTTTCGTAAAATGGCTCTGCTCCAATGAATTGTAAGCATTAACGAAGGTGACATACGTGACACTTCTGGTAGATTTTTCTTTTTTCTTATCAGACTTTTTCTACTCAGGGGTTAACACCTCATTTATGCATTTAAAAAATTGCTGAAAACTCAAAAATGCTTACTTTAGGGTTAATGTCCTGAAACTTGGCTTTTCGCTTACTCTTACCAAGCAAATCGTCATTCTAATGTTTTGTTTCACATGCATTTCAAAGATAATATAAAATTTTCAGAAAAATGACGTGTACTTGTTTTGCGATTGGAAAACTGTGTAAAATAAATAAATAAAGACTGAAAGCAGTTAATTTAAGATGAAGTTGTCAGTGCAAATAATCAAAACATTACCTTACCATGAGTACTGAAATTTTCTAGCAATTCTTATTAAAAGTGCTAGTGAAATTTTGATCAGTTGTTTGTTCATTCAGATTATTTAGGTAGTTTATAATACATAAATTGAAATTAACAACAAGTAAAAGCATCTGCAACAAAATTATTTCGCTTTCAGAATTGCTTTCTGATTTTCTAACAAAGTAAATAAAGCGTTTGGAGTAAAAATACCATTGGTTCTCATCGATTTAGAATTTAGGACTTAATTTTACATAATAGCTTAAATTATGCTTTCTTTTATCATTTTTTTGTTGCATTTTGAATTTTTAAATCTGAAATTATTTAATTTAATTTGCATTTCAATTTTTTATATGTATTAAGCTATTTCCATGATAGATATTTTATTTTTGTATGAACGTAATCTATCTTTTCTTGCTTTGGTTACATTAATCACATGGGACTTTTTTCGGCTCTTTTAATTTTCTTTAATTATTTTTTTCATGTTTTAGTGTCGTAGCGTATCCAAAAGAATGGAAAAGAGTGCTTTAAAATGCTGCTTAACGACTGACTATACTATTTAGACAGTCAAAAATGCATGTTTCATTCCGTTTTTAGTATATTGAGTCAATCAATCTGCCACTAACTTTCATTTACAAAGAGAATGTTAAATATTCTATTTCTTGATTGTAATCTGCAAGACGCAGCAAAGAAAACTACTCTAATCTATAAAGAGAAAATTTATAGATTATACCTGTGTGTATGAGCATTTGATAAAATTAACCAAAATAATTTGATAAAATTAAATTAAATAAGAAATTAAGATAATTTTTTCAAATAGTATCAACGTAATTTTTTTTATATTATCAATGCAAATTTAGCAGAAAGTTCATCATTTTCATAGTATGAACGAAGAACATTAAGCATTTTAATCGTGAAAGACCTTAGATTTAATGAAAATCGATACCGCTGTTTTCTAACATTAATTAAGAATTCATAAACTAATTTTTTATATTTATATAAAGTAGAATCTTTGTCAGTTACATTATAGTGAATTTCCCTCATACTTCCTTTATGACGTAGGTTTGATAAGAATTGATGAAAACTATTCTTGTATATTTAAACAATAAGAACATGACGTATAAAATTCTTTTAACTTTAAAGATTGAACGATTAAAATTTATCAAGAGTTATCAATTATTATTTTTAGTTGAATAAGAATATTCAACTAGAGTTTCAGAAGCTTATACATAAGATTTAATAGCAACATAAGCTATTTAGCGTTTAAATGGATGCCTCATTCTGAAAATTGTGCATATAATTTGTAAATATTTTGAAGTTATCGGCTTTGAAGTTATTTCATGTAACAGGAGTCTTTAATTCAAAAACACAAATACAAAAGCTTTCTACAACATGCAATGATATTAATTTAATATTAATAAGAAAATTAAAATAGAATATTTTCAATTCTTATTTCTTTTGGACACTTACTAATCTAATAATTAATATATCCAGTTTTCATTTCATAACTGGATTATTTATTAATATAAATAATCTTTGGCCTGTTTCTTCCAAATCATTAAAAAAAGAACTAATGTTTACTTTTTCTTCTGTTACATTCTAAAGAGTGTAGCTTCTTTTGAAGAAGCTTATCAAAAATAAACAGCGGCGTACAAAGATTTTTCTCTTATCATTATGTAACAAAAAGAAAAAAATTACTCTGATTTCATCCTTTATAGTACAAAGAAAAAATTATAAGTAAATATTTAGAATGATGTCTTAACATCAAAGGTCCCGCTATTTTTATCATTAAATTATTTTTTATTGTAAAAATGTTTGGCTGCTTGTTCAGGCAGAATGAGCGCAACTGGTAGTCTTATTTAGTATTTCAGTACTAGCTAGCTATTAAAATTTTGCTTCAAGATAACTTATTTACATAATACTAAGGTTTCTCATCAAATTTTGGACCTTGATTTTCAAGTTCTCGACAAATGTTTGAATTTGGAATAGCAATTAATTTTGATGAAAGTTAATATAAGGTAAAGCGTTTATCATTTTTCTTGTGTTTGTGTAAAACTTATTCCATAAATAGTTAATTATTCATGAGAAACTAAAATTTACCACTAGAAGATTTCTGATTTACATTAAACTAATTTTAAAAACAATATGTCAACTTAAAGTCACTTAGTGACTGTGAAGAAAAAAATATTCTTTGATTTGACATCAATAGATAATTTAACAACAGAGCAGCAGATGCTTTATGCTTATATGCATTCATATATAAAATAAAGCTGTTCAGTAACGAACTCAGTTCCAGTAATTCATTTCTAGAGAAATTTCTTAAAAAATTTTAATGATTTTCAATGCTGCATTTAGGGCTTTGAAAACGAATAGCAAGTCTTAAGCAAAAGTAAATAATATATTAAATATTTTACTTTTGTTAGAAATGATTAAGGATTAATGGATGCACTTTTCTTCATATTTCACATTAATGAAGTGCTGTAGTAATTTTATGCTTCTGTTTGTATCTATTATTTTTCTGATATCTTAGAAACTCGTGGATTTATACTATTTTTTCAAAAGCACCATTAATTTATAGTACTATGTTATTCTTTAATCACAGAATCCAATGAGTACAGTTTTCAAACGTCAAATCCTTTAGCCAAAATTAAGAATCTGACAGCCTACTGAAATGGAAACCAAACGCTAACCGCCTGTATTTGGCACACTAAAGCGGTGCTCAATAACTACACTGGAGCAAGCTTCACATGCTAAGAATCGTGAAATTTTAAGCGACCCAAAATAGAACGTTTCCCAGATCTCCAAAAGGATATGCGAGTCTCTGGCGCTTTGTTTATTTGACTAAAGGTGCTTACGGCGTCGGAAAGAGTTCTTATGATTGCCTTTTTTTGAAAATTGTAGACTGTTTTTCCTAAATACTCCGAATAGCTTGTGCGTAGGAGACTTCAAATGTTCTTTTGTTAAACTCCAAAAGATTATCTTTCTAAAGTATCTATGAGCCAAAAAAGAAGAAAAAATTCAGTTTTCAACAGAATCTTTTTACTTCTTTAAATTAAATGATTTTTTTGTTTTCATAGAGTTTAATCATCGTTTTACAGATTTTGTTTTAATTATAAGCGTTTATGATTTATTATGGTTTGGTTTAACTGTTCATTCTATTTTATAAAACTTTGTCTTTCATGTTTTATTTAAACAAGATTGATTTTGGCAAATATTTTCAGAAAAATCATAAAAGCAAGTAAATACATCACATTCTGTTAAAGTCGCAAAGACGTTAATTAGCTTTTAAAATTGAACTTGCAACTTTGGATTTCTCTCTGAAATTAAGTTTCAATTTGTTTTCTTTAACAATTTTACGCTTAAAATATTCTATGTGTGCATCAGTCTGTTAAGTATATTATTGTTAGTATATTATGTCAAAAATAAATTTGACGTTATAAGTAATTTGAATTAAAAAGGCGATGATATTCACTTGGCATATACCCAAATTCCAAATAAAATATGGAAGCTCAAGTTTACTTCCAAGATTCATTAACTCGCTTCTGAAAATATTTATTTGTTTATTAGAAAAACAGCGAATAATTGCTACATTCTTTATTGAAAGAAATATTTATTTAGGATGGGTGGTTATTTCAAAGCACATTAATTTCTATAAATCTATTATACAATATTTTATGAAGTAGAGAATTCTAATATTTTTAGTCTGGCTCGTGCTCATATTTTTTTATCTTTCATTTATTTATTTGTTTTTGTTTCTCTAAATGTGAAAGCATAAAAATAATTTTGAATTTCAAACAGCCAAGGCAGAATGCTACTGCTAATTACTACAAGTCTACTTTTTCCGATGTTAGTGTAATTAGGTGCTTAAACTATGATTTATTTATTTCAGTTATCATTTTTTAAATTTTTCAGGAGTGTTTTAAATGCCTTCCGTTGATCCATGATGGATATTTTACCGCCGATAACTAATCCTAGACGATTAAATACAAAGGTAGTTATCGGCGGAAAAAACTGGATTATAACATAAATTGAAATAAATTCTTCAGCATACTTAAATATGGCGATAGTAAGATGATGATGGATAGATAGATGTATAAACTGAAATTCTTTACCACTAGTATGTACAAATACAAACATTTGTGCATTATAAAACAAGATCTTGTTTATTGGATCTCTCTGTTGGATCACTTCTTATCTTTGGGCATGATAATGATCCCTAACATGCTGGACGACTTTCAGTTGCTATAAAAAAGCAACAATGATTTCAATGAAATATTCAGTCATCCAACTAAAGTCCGTGGGAGCATTTTTGAAATGCTCAAATCAAACACTATAGCATGAGGGGGCAAAAAGTGTTCCTAGCTAGTGTATAAAAGCTGTAGAAAGAAATCGCCTCAAAATAGCAAAAATACGGGTTCTAACTTCACGAGGCTGTCTAAGAGAATTAATAAAAATCCAAAGTTATCTGGCCTTGCATGAAAATCCAAAACAGTACCATTAATTTAGTGAGTGTTATTTCTAATGTATGGAAATTTATTTCGACCCGGATTTTGGGTAATTTTATATTTGATCTCAAATAAATAACTGATTTATTATAAAACTGATTTAATGTATGATTTATTAAAAAGATTCATTAAATCATAAAACTTTTTTCATTCAATGCATCTTATGAATATATATAACTAAGTGACACAATTGTTTTTCCATATAATAAAAGTTGGGCGTGAAATATATTGTATTTTATTCGATGCCTTGCAACATATTTATGCCTTTTGTACATACTATACATAATCATGGGGCGTTTGAAAAGCATTATGTATTTAAATTTCATATCTTTTAACAACAATTGATTCAATCAAGAAACTCATGTTTTTTATGCTATAATTAGCCTTGCTATTGAAGAATTCTTACAGAACTTTATATTGTGATAAACTGAAAAGAGAATTACATCATTTATTATTTTAATGTTAAGGCAAATATTAAAGTTATAAAAATTATGAGCAGCTTATTACTATTTAAACGTTTGATGAATAATTTTTCTACTTTTTCATTAGAAGATAACATTTTTAAGAATTAATTTCGATTTAGATCCAGTTAAACTTCATTCATATCGAGGCTTAATATTTCAGCTGTTTTTTTTTTCAATTTCTTATGTTACTGTTATGGCTGAACCCTTTATAGTTTCCAAACTCTAAAATTCGGTAATCTGTAACATTTTTAATAAATCGAAATAATTTAAAAGATTTAGTAATTACAAGCATTGTAAATGAAATAAAATGTAATCTATAAATTTCGAAAATAATAGTAACAGAAATTCAGGAAAAATAATAAAAGACAGATCAGTCTATCTCCATTCTTTAGATCATGAAATTCTTCTTTATCTTCTCACAATACGCATGAAGAAACTGTTTTTTCTATTACTATAGACTTATTACTGACAATAGTATCCATACTCAATGAATGCTACACTATTTTCAATTTATTTTTTGTAGAAATTACGATACTTATATTATTGCAAAAAAAACATATTCAATATAATAGTTGTTCTTGAAAGTGTATTTGCGATTTTCAAACCCAAAAGAGTCATTTCACAATACCATTGGTGTGAAGTAAGGAAACTCTTTACAAATAGTATTTTCATAAAAAACAGGAACCCTTTCCACACACAGTTTATCTTAAAACGAAGCAAAGAGCCAAAACTTAAATCTTGCTATAAGTGAGTTAATGGAATATCGTAAGCGTTCGTAATGTGTTTATTTTTTAACTCTGGCAGGAACTCCTGAACTCTTTAATGAACGAAAAAAAATGTTCTTAATATGTTTTGTAAGATAAACTGACAAATTGAAAAAATATACTCGTGTATAAACATTTTAAAAACTTATTTACAATATCAAGATGTAACACCTAGATTATGCATTCATCATTTTAATATATCTTCTCTCAACTTATAAATCACTATACTTAAAAGCGTTAGCTTTCTAATTGCATTAAAACATATTTTTTCACTTTACAAAAGGTCTGGTGGTTAAATTTCGTAAGTGATTTAGAAAAACTTTGTGTATGAATGCAATAAACGCATAAATTAAAAGTGCGCAATTTTTAATTCTGAAGAATGTCCTTCGTTTACTGTTAGAATTCCTTTCAGTTAATTACTCATTTAAATATTAAACCATAATATATTGAAAATAAATATTTTTCTAAACGTTTGACCTATTTTCATTCAAATTATTTGATATTTCCTTTTTCACGTATATCTTATTTATAACCGTAGCTGATTTCACTCATTCTGTCGGTTAAACAACCATGATACTCATGTTAAACGGATTATTTTTATTCTTTATACACTCGCTGTTTTAGTTTTCGACTCATAATTTCAAAAGAGCTCGTTATAAAATGAGCAGAGTTAGCTATACTTAAACTAAAACACGTTTCTTCAAACTAATCCTCATATTTCATTGTCGTGGAAAAAAAATCGCCAAACTGTTAGTAGGGATAACTCAAAATACAAAAAGGGATCTGAAACTTCATCTAAATACTTAATAGTGGTCACGCGATGAATGAAATAAAGCTTTAGTTACGAGATTAATAGAGATAGATAGAGAGAATGAAATAAAGTTTAGTTACGAGTTAGCAAGATAAGGATTTGGGTTTTTCTTTCAGTTGTACTTACGTCTGTACGTAAATAATCTTCCGCATTCCCAAGACATCGACAGAAAAAAAACTAGAGATAGGTGCAATATCTCTAATAACCAGTGGCGAATCCAGGGGCTATTGGGCTGCAGCCCCCCAGAGCTAAACCAGATTTTTTTATTTTATTTAAAATCACTACAACTGTGTGTTCTTAATTTCCCTATTTAAAAAAAATAAATGGATAAATATTTTTAAAAAACCGTGACAGCATGTCTTCCTGGCTTAACAGACTCGAAAATATCCCCAATTTTGCAGTCATTCCCTTCGTACTTGAATGTTCAAGCCGTCGAAAACACTTTTTGGCAAATTATTTCATTACGTTTTTTATTAAATTATCGAAAGTATTGTAGTTCTTTTTCTGATTCTTATTGTCACGTAATTAAAGCTTATAAAGTCAAAATGTTTTGATTTCATAAGCCTTAGGCTTTTGGCATTCGTCACAACGATGCAAAATTTTTATGACCTCACCCCCCCAGACCCAAATTCTGTATTCGTCACTGCTAATAACCCTTCTAAAAGCGAAATCCCCATGAGAAGTCTAAATAAATCTGATGCTATCATATCAACTTACATAATATTATGGGGAGTCTGATATTCAAATATGTAGTGCTCGAGTTTTTTTCTTACTAAAGTTCGATCGGTTTCTCAGGACATTCGCATGCGAAATTTGTAGACGGTCAAATCCCTGGAGGAATGATGTAACGTCGCTATGGAGTGTATTAGCAATCATCATTCCCGTCATTTGACCTCGATTCGAGATCCCAAGGCTATTCTTAAGTAGCCTTAGCCTATTTAAAAAATAGGAAATTGATTTAGCAAATCATTCTCCTTAAAATTTTTTGACTGTGAGACATTTTTTGATGGTAACAAGAAAATCTTTGTTGTTGAAATAAAGTTTATATACTCTGTTTTACTCACTTATAAAATTAAAGGCGACCACACATTTGGAAGCACTTAGATTCCGTATTTAAATTTGCATCTTTTTAAAGTGTTGAAGCATGTCTTTGAAGGAAAATTCTGGGCTAGTATTTTGATGTTTCTAAAATCCACCTAACTCCCCTTGTCCTTGGAGATTGGGGAGGGGGCTTTTCCTTTCGTACTGACAGGAGTCTTTTGTTCCCCACTGTCCCACTAAGGCCTTACACCCTTTCGGGTAGGCCGAGTCTCTCCTTGTTTTGTAAAAACATAAATCAATAATATAATTAAAAGAAAAAGAATTTATTGAATATCAGATATTTTTCATTTCATGAAAAACTGTATCCAGTTATTAAGTTGTCTCTCAAAAAAATTATTAGTGTTTATCTTTAAATATGTGTTTTGGATGCTCCGTCTTTTGAAAGCTTTATCAAAAATGGGAGAACAATTTTTTTTTTAACGTTAAAGACATCGAGAAAAGGGAATCGTGCGCGTCTGAAGATTCCTTGTTTTGCAATCAGCACTAAATAAGCCACATTGGTTTTAAACAGTTACATTACAGATAAACCTCCATAAAATACAACAGTCAATAAAAGGAGAAATGACTTTCTTTCAAAATATTTGCTGTTTTTCAGTAAAAACGGTAGTTTATTTCAGAAACATAGTTTCAGGGCTATAATCTTTTCTTTCAAACACGCAACGATTTTGCCTTTGGTTGAAACCATTTTTCTTTCAGTTTAGATTTTTACTTGTTTTAAAACTAAGAAAACTCTTTAAGCTTGCCTTTTTCTCTATTTAATTCGTAGTTTAGAGACTTTAACTTTTCAGATTTTCTTTTCTTAACTCAGTTCAAAAAAGGGAATTGGAAGAATTAAGTTTTTCTTTCAAGGCGTTTCTAAATAGAAATAGTTCTCGAAAAGAAGTGAAAGATAAATAAAAATAATAAATGAAAACTTCTTATTTTTTTAAATATTAAAAGTTCTCGCTGCAATAAAATCAATTCTAAAGGTCTAAGTCTGTCAATGGAAAGTTCATTCAGTCTTTTTAGATAATAGAATGATTAGTGTAAACAGGGCTCTTTTTCTAAATGTCAATCATGATCTTTTATATTTCAAGGATCTTCTTTCCATTATATACTGATACTAAATTAAGGTTTCAAGCAAAAACGTTTAATCTTTAAAATATGCATCTAATTTAGTTTATGAATCACAGAATAGCCAACAAAACATCGGGAGAGAAACAACACTAATAATTTATTTTGCATGGAATTTATTAAATAAAATTATACATATAACATAGAATGTCCATGCAACATCCTGCAGGATGTTATATGATGTATAAATATGTTATAAAAATCTTCCCATTACAAAATTAATTTTTCTATCCATTTTCAAACTTTAATTTTATCTCTATTAAGTTTAAAGCGGTAAGAACAAAATACACTTTCAGGATGTTATCATTAATTTCCTCGAGCATACTGTTCATTAATGCTCTCGTAATAATTATTCAAAAGGGCATAAAAATGAATTTTGAGATATTTGATTTATGCCAAAAAGCACAGAAACTCTTTACATCTTAATAAAAATATATTTTTATTCATAGAATTCAGAAGTTTCGGGATGGCACAGTTATGATAAAGTTGAGCAAATTGATGATATACAACTGATGAAATTTTTTTCTTTGTGGCATTTTTTTAGTCCGTCATTTGATTGTAAATATTAACCAAGGTTGCCGAATTCACACTTTAGACAAAAATCGTATATTATATTGCACAAATAACCATTAAAGACACTGACACGGTAAATTTTATTTGGCGCAATTTTCTACTTTATTAACAGAATAACAATGATTTGTTGTAGTGGTTTAAATATATATATCATATATATCCGAGTCTTGTGGTTTTCGGTTATGTTATCGATTTAAAAGGATTCAAATCAAAATTACATAAGGAAAATGTAAGACAAGGTGCTGCCATATTTCTTCGTCAGAATGATTCTCATTTCATTTATCAGAAAAATAGCTAATACATTATTAAAGGTTACAGAACCCTCTAAGATTCAATTCCTAAGAAATATCTTAATCCCTATAATGTTTCATTCAAATTGGCGAAAGTTTCTCGTATATTATTTAATTAATTTTCTATTTTTCAAATTTAAATTGAAAGATATAACAGGTATGAAAGATCTTAGAGACTCGCCATTGAGGAGGGGAGGCGGGGGCAGTTTGTCATATCCTTCATGTTACGTCTTTTTATAAGGAAAAAATGCAAACAAAAATTGAATTCTGTAATATTTGTATATTTCAATGATGTTTACACGTTTATTTGTAGTCATCAATACTTGATTTAATTTTGAATTTATGCAGCACGGAATGGTAGTAATTCATTCTCTATAACTAAAACTCCTCTTCGCGTTTAGACGCGTAGAAAAATCGTGGCACTCTTTAAATAACCACGATAATGCAACCAAATCCTTTGTTAAAAATTTATAGAATTATTTAATCTATAGATGTTATAAAATTTATCTTACTACCCTTAGAAGTTATGACGTCATGTGACTACCTTTATGATTCTATATCAAAAATTACATAACGAATGAGAAAATGTCCTAATATAAAATAAACCTTTTATTCTGCAAGAAGATTCCCAAAAATTGAATGTATCATATTATTTTTATGGCGTTGCGAAATGGTCTTGGGGAAAGTTTAACCCTTAAATACCCAGTGTTGCCTTTAAGCATCATGTCCAATTTTGTCTCATAGAATCTCGAGAATAAGACTGAAGCTCTAACGCCTGTTTTTGCCAATAGGATACGTACTGAAAATGTTATTAAATCAGTTTACAACTTAAAGATGGCAGCCTGAGTACTGATGAAAAAATAAAAATAAATCTTTTTTAACTTGAAGCTGCATCTTTTTAATTTTGTTTGGACGCTTGAGAATACCATATTTTATTCTACAATGTTGAAGGAAACGCCTTATCCGTATTATTAGTTCTTAAAATTCCTCTGTGTTTAATAGTATAGAATTTTGTCAAGGAAATTTTTTCTCAACTAAAGCCCAGTGTTGCCGATTGGTAACAAACTGTTTTTAGCCGTAAACCATATTTAAAACAAATATATTTAACAAATATATTTAATATATTTTATTATTTTATATTATATATTTTAACAAAAATTATATAACCATATTTGTTTTTTTAAGTATTTTCCCGTGTTTTATTCAAGGAATGAAAGTTAAAAACATTTTTAAATCATTTTTTTAAAATCGGGCAAGGGTTAATTCTAATTTTAGTGGTAAGTTTTCATAAAATGAGTATTCTCTTTTCAGTTTTGGACATTTTAGAGAAATTATCTCAAGATATTTCGTACAGATAAAGTATAGTATCTATTTAAGAAAAGTTAGACGAATACTACGAATAATCAAATCAGTCTGCAATAATTTATTTTCTTTTTTACAATGCACATTAAAAATGTTTGAAATGTTTTATTAGTTTATGCTATTTATTTCAGCCCTTAAATATTTATTTTCAAGTTACAAAATTTAAAACCTGCACATGGAAAAACACACGCTCTTTTTTTTATTTTATTTTAATCTCAGATGAAAATTAAATGAATTTGAATGCATTTTATGTACAAAAAATTTTAAATAACTTATAATTGCATCAGCAAAATAATTCTAAACACGCAAAAACCATAAATTTTTACCTATCTGCTTCATTTAATTTGGAAACTCACAGTAATATTTTGTTTCGAATAATTCATTTTCTCAGAATTTTGATTACTTCAAAAAGTAATTTTTTCTGTCCCAATTCTATTTAATGATTATGAATAATTTTAAAAGCTGTACCAAACATTAACACTCCTCTGTCGTTCACTATGATTAAAGAACTTCATAACATATCTTTGTAACATATCTATAGAAAAGATTCCTTAATGCTAAACGCATTTAAAAGTAACCTTTTTTATGATGAATATCCACACATTCAGCTTCGAAGTATAAATAAATTATGGTAGAAAATTTTTCATTGGTTTGTTTTATTAAAATTCAACACAAAAAGCCAGAAAGTTACTTTAAATTATGCAATTTAAAAAATGTATGTAAATCATAAATTTATGTTAGTTGCAACATATTTTGTCCAGTTTATTCTTTAAAATTGCATGTTAGCTTAAATTTAAACAATACAATAAAATGCATTCAAATGTTTTAAAAAATTATCAACAAATTAATAATTTATGAAGAACAAACACATTATGAAAATTGTTTGATTCTCTATATTACTTTTGAATAAAGGCATGCCGTCATTTTAAACAATCTTTATCCGGTAATTACTTTTCAAAGCACTAAGATTTTAAATAGCATGTCACCTCATTTACTAATTTAATGGAAATGTTGATGCAAAATTTTCCTCAGAATACAAATAAAATAAAACAAATATCCAACATAAAAAACACTTTTTTAAAAATATGTTACACAAATAACGATGAATAATATTCATTAATTTAAAAATATTATAAACTTCTTATTTAAAAATTATAATAATTTTTCACTTAATCGTGATGCACTCAGAAAAACACATAAATGTGCAAAATCAACAAAGTTTGTCATAAAAATTTCAGCGACTTCATAATACCATTTATTGAGTATAATAAATGCATTTTCGATTCTAGGGATCGTATACAAATGACCGTTACCTGTTGTCCCGACGGAACCTCAGTCTTGTAGCACTACCACACTGAGGTGACAATCCCTCAGAAAAATTTCAATCCGAGTTGTTTTCGAATCGTAGGGATAGTAAAGTGCTGCCTCTAAAATGCGATCTTTAAAAGCGCGCCGAAAAGACCGAACTTGAGTATCGAGGGAATCCGTATCACAGCGTCACCTCCCGGCTATTCAAGACAACTATCAAAGAACATAAGACTTAATGGTATCACATACTATTTGTCGTATCTGCTTCGGAAAAATAAACAAAACTTTTTTCGATCTTTTTTTTTATCTTCTTTTCTTGCCGGCGTATTTATATATAGATGGAACTGAAGCTATCAGAGAAGGTGGGAAGTGAGTTTAAAAGTGTCTCTGGTTTATTGGTTGCAATCACTTTTTCCCGTGGGTGATATATTTTAGAAAAACTAAAAATATAGTCTTATCCAGGAAGCGAAGAGAGAAAAAGAAAAAGGAAACTCTTTTTTTAAACTTAACTAGTCGATAAAAAATAAATTGGCATAATATTTGGTTTTAGAAAAGCAGATGAAAGTCAATTTTACACATTTTAAACGTTAAGAGTTTCTGAACTTGTTCCTAAAAATAAAGATATTTAATGGACGGTTTATATGGAGAGGGTGAAGGGTTCACCTTCTAAATTCATCGCTGTTTCAAATAATATTATTAAATTCGTTGAATTATTGTTTCTCTATTTATTTAAACTTATATAGCTTAAGGACGCATAATCGCGTCAAACACATTTATTTATTTTTAAAATTAATTTTCAATAATAATATTAACT
This sequence comes from Araneus ventricosus, assembly GCA_013235015.1. Lineage (NCBI taxonomy): Eukaryota > Metazoa > Arthropoda > Arachnida > Araneae > Araneidae > Araneus > Araneus ventricosus. The sequence continues at coordinate 3,400,995 of BGPR01000008.1, forward strand.
CAAAAAATTAAGCTCAAATTATTTTTCCTGTAATCTTAACCCTTAAATGCCCGATTTCTTAAAAATTGATTCTAAAATGTATTTTGACTTTCATTTTTTATATAAAACATGGGAAAAATACTTTTAAAAATTCTATTTTGTTTTAAGTATGGTTTACGGCTAAAAACCAGTCTGTTACTAATCGGCAACACTGAGATTTAGTTGAGAAAAAAATGTCCTTGATAAAATTCTATAATATTAAACTCAGATGAATTGTAAGAACTAATAATAAGTTAAGAAATTCCCTTCAACATTGTAGAATAAAATATGGTATTCTCAAGCGTACAAGCAAAGCAAAAAAGATGCGGCCGCAAGTGAAAAAAATCAATTAGTATCCATTTTTTCATCTGCGCTCAGGTTGCCATATATATGTTGTAAATTAATTTAATAACATTTTTAGTATGTATCCTATTGGCAACAACAGGTATTAGAACTTCAGTCTTATTCTCAAGATTTTAGAAGGCAAAATTGGACACGTTGCTTAAAGGCAACACAGTGCATTATAGGGTTAAATTGACCGCTGTAGTCTGGTCGTATTTTGCTTTGGGGGTTAAGAATCATACAGATAAGACCTGATTCAATAGAACCCCACCCCCTTCCTTCTATGTGGGCTTAGTGCACGATAAATCTGCCGTTCTGAATTAAACCTCCTCTTATTGATGTGGCATGGAAGTTTGGTGATTGGAGTAATGACTTAGTTTTCATCATTTTACCACGGTTCAAAATTACGAGGTGCCTGCCAATATAACCTCGTGTTCTTCATAAATGGACGTTAATATAATCAATCAAGCTGTATTCTTCACACTTTTTTACATTTATCTCTCTAAGTACTGTTTAAAAATAAAAAGTTGTGCAATGTTATACTAAAATATATTTTAATTATGCAACTATGTTTACCAGATTGAATACCGCTCTCACAACTTCTGCTTTTGCTCCAGAAAAATTAATCTGAATAGACGTTCACAGTAAGAAAACCACCCACATGGAATAATTGATCATCTCGTGGTTCTTTAAATTATTCGAATGTCATACTTAACTAGCCTTCTAAAATGGTTACTTTGTTCTTTATTATTTGCTTCAAGCTAAAGTGCTGTACTTTAAGTTCCTTTAAACATAAGAAGAAACTCTTCTTATGTTTAAGAGTGCATCCTAAAATTGGAAGAGAGCCATTTCTGTCCATAATTTAGAGAACGCTGCTCAATGATGAGATAATTTGTTACATTTTTAAATTGTGATTATGAATAGAATCAAATTAATTGTTTTAACGTGAAATATTTATTTAAAATACTATTATGTTATGTGTTCCTTTTTTGCATTGTATAGGCCACTTTTCTTCTTTTACTTCTTTTAGATAAACGATGACGATAGAAAATGTTAAAACAGAAGCTGTATTTTTAAAAAAGTACAACTTTATATTCGAAAGAAATAAATGTATAACTTATCTGTATGCTAATAGTACAAATCAAAGGTTTAAAAAAATAGGAAGAATGCTCAAGATAATATCTACGTTTATCGAATTGATATAGCCAAGTTCCAATGTAAGGTACAAAAGTAGCAAAATTTCTTTGCATCTGTCGGCCAATGAATTTTAGTTGTGCGATTTTATATGATTTTGTTGCCAACTGCGTTGAAGCCTGCTGCCAACAAACTTCCAAGGGCTCAGGAATTTTTGTATTATTATCCGTAATTAGTAGTAAAACTTGGGATCCTTGATCCAGGTTTGATATTTTAAATTATTTCTCTAACTTTTGTTTGTTGACGTCACAAAAGGCTTAATTTTTGAGAACTCATCTAATGGTAAACTGATATCTCACTTAAATGTTAAGTATATACACTACATGATCAAATGTATCCAGACACTTTCGGATTTACACATTTTTTCGAATCTCACCAGTGAGACTAAGGGACTGCATGCGAATTTCGACCAGGTGATGAATAGGCTTGAAATCACTTTTTACACTGAAGATTCGGTCGCGAGGGCATTTAGGGGACCGACCAAAAATTGATTAAGACGAAAAGGGATTTCATCTCTTCCCTTTTCACAGAAATCTTATCATGATTTGCAACTTTCATCAAAGGCTTTGTTTTATGTCCACAATATTTACATGCATTTTCATAAAAATTGCGGGAATATTCGGGAAGATAAAAAGATTTTCTTAAAAATCCCAAATTTCCCCGCATGGTTTTTGTTTATAACATGCAAAGCTTGCAAACAAATTATACGAAACTTACAGAATACTTGAAAACTGGTTAGAGAAGTATTGTATTAAAATTAAAAATGAATACTTTGAATATTAGCGGAAATATGAGTATTTTTAGTAAATATTTTTTGCTGTGCATGTGTGAAACGTAGTGTAATTTTTCTTTCATAACTTAAAAGCCAGATTTATAGGGAAACTTATATAAAAATTTCAGATCAATACCGTTAGTATTCAGAAAGATATCGGTATTGCTAGAGCTGAATTCTTTTGCTCTCTGAGAGAAACAAAATGATGAGAGTTTTTCTATCTAGTGGTGTGTAAAAAAGCATCTAATTTGTTAAAAATTAGCACTTCTCGGGAGAAAATGAAGCAACTTTTTTTCACGATCGAAATACTAGTTACAAAACCTCGGTCAGATTCTTTTCAAAAAGAACGAAATTCTTTAATGCTATTTAATTTATTATAAATATTACCAACTTCAGTACTTTTTATTTCGGTTATGAGCGAGACAAAAAAAAGATGTGATAAAAGACATGATTCACCTGTTTTAGCTTATCTACATCAATCATTCTTATCAGACAGAACGCCACCCCATGCCCCCTGAATTCTTATCAGACAGAAATATTCTAAAAGTTTCTATGAGGTGATTTGCCACATGTGAAATGAACGAGAAAAAAAATAAAATAAATAACGCTTTTCAGTTATTTATGTTCAGTCAGAGAAAGAGTAAAATTAAAAAAATAATAATAATAATAAAATGAAGCATCATAAAATGAACAGCATCGGAAATATATTTATGAAAACAGCTATGGGAAAATTATATTTTTTCCGAAGGTTTAACTATTTACGTTTTTTGAAAGTAACTGAAATGCTTACTGACTTCTAGATTCAACTCGTTATTTAATAGAGTTATATTAAACAATTAGTTATTTTCAATTAACAATTCGTTGTCGTTCTTAGAAAATAGCCGAATTTTCAGTTGTGGTATATTTCCTATATTAAATGACATCTCGAGTTGACATTTATATCACACAGAACTCCATGAGTAGCGGCTTCATCGATTAATGGAATAATCCGTCATTCTACGCTTCTTAAATCTGTTGAAAGAGCTCCATGAAAATAATTTTTATTTTAAATACAAGCTTTCTTTCCACAGTATATCGATTAATAATGTTTAAAAAACTAAATTACTCTTTCAAACATACCAGTTACAATGCAAGGCTTATCAGGACTATATCTAGTCGAAATGGTATAAGCTTGATCTTTCCTGTGTCGCCCACTTGAGTTTTCACTGACTACAATTTTCATTCGCCTAGTGAAATTGTTACAATAATACATAACTTAAAAAGAAAGAAAAGTTAGAATTGGTTTTGCGGATTTCTAATGTCAACGTGTTGAGCACTTCACTCTCACTGCTGTTTCATTGTAATGAAATTAAAGCCTGAACTAACTAAGATGGTTTGACTCCGAAATAGAAGAAGGTAGAAAACACAAAAAAGTTATGGGTAACTTTGGTGTGGTAAGTGATATAAATCTCACACCTTGTACAGGGTTCCCACTTATATCCGTTACAACCCCTTAACTTCTAAACTGTGACAGCTTAGGCCTTAAAGTTGGTGTCTAGGTATAGTAAAAAGGCTATGCTCTACTCAATGAGACAACTTACAACGCCATCTATCGGCAAATTTTGGAATTAGCTGTCCTATCTCGTAACCGATGAAAGATACAAGAAAAAAGTCAATTATAAAGTTGCAGAGCACTCTCGATTTAGTATGAAAAGATACCTTGCGCACATTAGTACTCAAAACAGAATGTAAACCATGATCATTTGTTTGATTGTGATTTTCAAAACTATGGCGTGGTGAAACGCGAGCGAGGCTAGAAATCCAGTCCAGAGTGCAAATGTGTATAGTGGCTAACGGAGAGCATTTTGAGCAATATAAATAAATGGTCCAGAAGACAGGGACGTGTCTCAGTTTCTTTCTTCCGCTCTTTATGACATGACAATTTTCGAAATCGTGACCAAACAAATTTTCAGTTTTGAATTCTGTTTTGAGTATTAAAGTGCGCAAGGTGTCTTTTCGTACTAAATCGAGATTGCTCTACAGCTTTCTAATTTGCTTTTTTCTCGTACCTTTCACCGTTTACGAGATAGGACCGCTAATTCCAAAATTTGCCGATAGATGGCGTTGTAAGTTGTCTCATCGAGTGGCGCATAGCCTTTTTACTATACCTAAACACCAACTTTATGGCTTAAGCTGTCACTGTTTAGAAGTTAATTAGGGGTGTAACGGATATAAGTGGGAACCCTGTATAATCTTGATGCATTTATTCATGTGAACTCAGTGGCAATTAAATATTTGTCTCAAATATTGATGAGATAATGCAAAATATTTTCAAGCATGAAGTATGAGTTTAATAAAGAAAATTATCATAAATGAAGTGGCACTATTTTAAATTATATATATTCATTAATTATGAGCTTAAATAATATTTTTTACAAATTTTACTAGAATATAGATTAAGTATTATTTTTATTCTACACAGGAAAAACAAGCTTCCTTCAAATAATCATTAAAACTCCTAGAGCGTTGATTGGCATTAAGCTACGAAAAAAAGTCTTACATAAAGTAAGTTAATTCTTTTTGATTCATTTCCTCATAAACTATTAGAAAATCTAAAATGGCACCAATTGTGTCTGCTTATAGCTATTTAATACTACAACCAAAGTATTTTATTTGTATCCAATTTTTCCTGTACCTTATTTCAACTTCTATTTGTGATTTTTCAAAGTTTTCGTAAGTTTTTCGTTGCATAGTATGAATTCCTTCCAAAAAGTCTTAGCAGGAGATATATCAGCTTTCGGTTGGTATTTTGCTTTCTGATTTTCTCAAGTTCGGAGTGTTTTTCTGTCTAACTTCTTTAACCCATTTTTCATCCTTCCGCTTTAAAACTTGCTTCTTTTCCTTTAGAACTGCCAAGTTGTATACGATGTTTGATTCTTTTCTTCGCAAACTAAATGACATTTGTAGGATTCAAAAGGAAAGGATTTCGGACATACGAATAAAACCAGATAAGAAGAATTTGTCACTGAAAATTCTTTGGATCATCAGTTTAGATTAATGTGTAGAGAAATATTTCACAACAATGAATTGTTTTCTCTCTCTCTCCTTGCAATTTTCTTCAGTTCTTCTAAGAAATTTCTATCAAAGTAATTTTTAAAGCATGGTCTACTTGCATCTAATATTTTAAATGTTGCAATTTAATTTTCGTCTTTAGAAAAAATATTATTTCTTTTCTGTTAAATATCTTGTACAATGGCTTTTACGCTTGTTTGGTAGGCCAGTTACATATTTTGCATTTAAAAATAGTGTGGCTGTTAAAGTATTTAAAGTATCTAAACATGGTTACAAAATTGCCAAACATTTCTCAAGACATTATGAGTAGTTGGAGAAGTCTTCAAATGCACATTAAAAAATGAGAAGAACAATTGAAATTATGACATTCCCGAAAAAATAAGAATTAGACTTATTGTCGTCGTTCAGTGAAACTAATGTTTCCGGCCATTTAAAAAAAAGAAGAAGAAGAAGGGGAAAATATAGTAAAATAAGATGTATCACATTTTTCCTGCACGGACTAGGCCAGGGCGGGGTAATCTAATCTGTATTCCCGAAAAAATATAAAAAGGAATTACTTTTCAGGTTTTTTTTTTATTTCATATAAATAATAGAGTACATTCAACAGCGAGTGGTTCTGTAGACAAATGGGGCTCTACTTTTTACTAGTTTGGTTTAGTCCCGTAAGTTTGGTAACGTCCCGTTTTGAAACATTACGAGGGTTATTTTGTACGGACCTCGTAATTTTGAACCTTGGTCAGATGACGAAGACGACGCTTGAGCTGGAACCCCTCTCCGAACTTCCGCATCACACCAACGGGAGGACGTTTGGACCCCTACATATGATTTAACGTTCAGCAGGACCAATACACGACGGAATTTCGGTGAAATCGGATTTCGGGCCTGGAACCCTCCCGTCCTGAAGCCGAGACTTTACCACTAGGCCACCGCTGCACCCTACATTCTACTAAGGAGAGTTCTGCGATTTCACAACCTGTGATTAAAGAGATAATACGCATTGGTAAAAGACGGTTCTATATCGATGAGTATGGCTTCACTATATTTGCATGAAAGTCAGTTATTCAAATCAACGTTGTGCCAACTATTTCTGCAAAGTGCTCTTAAAATGAAGACAGTTTTTGACTTGCTTGTTAGATCATTATCACTATTTAATGTGAGCTTCATCTGTAATCATGTAAATAGATGTAGCTTCCTGAAGATTCTCATTCGAAAGTATTTCACTCATGAAGTCTTGCTTAACTATAAATTTATTTATTAATTTATCTTTCGGCTAAATATTATTTCCAATAAATTTTAATAGATTTTAAAATTCTATGGATTCTTTTGTTTTTGTTTCTACACAAAATGATACATTGCAGTTTTCTGGATTATTGCTTTTTCCTATCTTAATTCATTTTATTGTCGCATTTCACTATCTCATCTTTAATAGTACGTGGGAATAGGAAATAAAATTTTCGTAAAGGATTACCAAAATTTGCGAGGAGGGGCATTTTTGTTTCACTTTGAGACGATTATTACTCCTGGAAAAGCCTTTTGCGTGAAATAAAGCATACAGGTTGCTCTTTAAAGATTGTTTAATAGCCCTGATAACGTTGATAATGCAAAATCAGTATTGAGAAAAAATATGAGGAGTCGATATTCAAAAGGACCAATTTAGCATTAATAAATTATCAGAGGTTAAAGAAAACAGAGTCTTTCATATACATGGTTATGTACCTGAGAATGTAGCATTCTAAAGATACTGCTTACAGTTCTTCAAAACTTGACTCACGGGCAACAATGTTTGGCGAGCTGTCGTCTAAACTGCTGAATAGAATTGTGGGGTGATTTCACCATTCTTTCTTCAAGGCAGTTTGCAGAGTCATGGAAGGTCGATTCCTTTGTTTCACATGTGTGCCAAAAATTTTTCACGACATGATCTGCATGCTCTAGCCCTAGAAGATAAATAGGTTATTCCATATCTAATTAAATGAACTTTCTAGAATTTCTGATATTTTAGCTATTCTAAACAGGTGAACATTATCGTCCACTTTAATAGTCTGATTCCATGGTTCCTCGCTCAGCAACTGATTGCATTCGTAAATGTACATAACCTGTATTCTGTTATCCACTCAGCATTTGGCTACTTTCGTTGGATAATGTTTATGTATATTCAAAATATATTTTTCTGTGACACATATTCTGTTATCAGTATTATCTCAAGTTTTCTTCACATTATAAGGTTTTGAAAACCTTGAATGAGATTGCCACACACACACACACACACACACAAGTACAGACAAAAATATATACTTCTGCGAATCTTAATTCACGTTTCTTAATCATTCTATACATTATACAACGATAGAAAAGAAATTTATTCCAGAAAACAATAATATTCTTACCCTATAGACAGCATCTGTCAAATTCTATAGCAAGTATGGCTGTCATAAATGAAAACTGAATGCTATTTCAAATCTTTATTATAAATCTTATGTCTCTCAAGGAAGAATGACATTACATGTGATTTTTGTTTGTTTGTTTTTTACTAATCTTTTAGATTTTCCAAATAAACAATAACGGCAGATTTTTTTCAGAATTCGAAAGAAGACTCAGTGAACAACATGCAAATCGTCAAAAATACAGAAATGTAAAGAAATCCATGTCATAGAGTAATCTACCCGAGCTCTAAGTATAATCTATTCACATCAATCCTGACCCTGTTCTTATAAAATTTTTGCCGTAATGAAACTCTAATTGCAAACTACAGAAAACGTAAAAACTTCCGATGAAAGAAAATGGCAAATTATTTAAATTATTTAGTGTAAACAGCATATGTGAAGCTCTTCTCGTGCTCTTAATGATCCTTTACATCTATCCATAGCATGGGAAACAACGCCAATTATTCAATGAGCACTTTGTATTATAATACTTGTAAGTTGTGATGATAATTATACTAGAATATGAACAATAAAGGACAAGATGAATCATTTAACATTAAAAATACAAAAACTATTGAACTTTGTATTAGACGTAATGGCACAAAAGGCAGCAATTAGATGAATCTTGTTTCTTGACTTTGATAGTCGATCCATCTACAGAAAATTATCCCAATTCTGAAATTTAGAATCCCAGCGGAGAGTGACCTTCGAAAGCGTTCTCTGCCGGATTCTTCATCGTTTTATCAATTTTTATTGTGTTTTTGTATCTCTTACCGTCTTGTTTTTTTGTCATATGACAGGATTTTTATTCTGCTAGTTAATACTTAATTATTGTCATTACATTCCTGGAGGCTGCTGCGTTTGCGCGTACCAGATGCATCGTGTTTATTTTTATGTTTTTCTGTTATTCTTGTTCTTTATGTTTTAGCTATTTTTGTTCATATTCTAGTATATTGTGATGATAATGATTGCTTCTTAATTTTGGTCCAGCAGCCCGTTGTGATATGAACAGTAATTAGATTAAAAATTCATCGTCAAATTTTGAATTAAAATGCATTATAATGAGAGAAGTAGGAAGTATAGTTTGCAATATATTCTTACGAACCAAAAAGCTCCTGTGTTTTGCAAAAAAAATTAAAAAAGAAGCAACACGTTATATAATGTCGGATTCCTTTTTTGCGTTTATACATATACTAGATCAGGTCCATAATTTTTTTTTCATTTCAGATACTCAGTTTTAAAATCATATCATTGCGCCTATTCAGCGACAGAAATACTCTTTAAATGAAACAGATAACTCCAATTTTCGAAAAATAAAATCTTATTTAAGTCTAATAATTGCTGTTTTGTGTTATGTACCTCTTCTGTATAAGAAACCGAGATATAACGACTTAATTACCAACTTAAATAAACATGTAATAAAATTTAATTTTTCCATTGCTTGCTGTTTACAATTTTTGAACACTTTTCATCTTATTGCTTCACTGATGACTATTTTTCAAAAATAAAAACTTGTCCACAAAATCAAAAGAAAAACCATCATATCGTAATTAGTATGACTAAAATAAATTTCGATATTGCTGTACAACTGCACCCACGGTAAGTAACTCCAGCCCCAGACTACAAGTAAATATATAATCCCATTAGCAGTAGTGATGGATTGGTTTACTTTTCAACGTGTTAAAAATATGCGGGTGCCCCGACAGGTTTCACTAATATTTTTCACAATTGGTGCACGCCCCCTCTTCGCTGAGACACAGAAGAGATCGGTCGTCTCGTGTCTGCCTTCGGAAGAGAGCATATAGGAAAAGAGACACACATTCCTCACCCTCCTTTTTCTGCCCTCTTTTTTTTTTAGTCCTTTATTTATTCTCTTCACTTTTCCAGCTATCGGTACTTCCACTGCCTATTATGGTCAGGAAGAAATTCGATAGGTGCCTTTACATCACGTGATATTGTGACGTACGTCTCGCTTTCTCTCAGATCTGCTCTCTCCTCCTCCGAAGATGTTTTCCAACATGCTTTAATTGTTTGAGCACTTTTTTTTCCCCAACAATAGTGTTTCGGTGACATTTAGATCCATTCATTCTGGAAGGAAGAGGGATGAAATGAAATGACAGACGCGGGAAAATGGTGTATCAAAGCAAGTATTCAAGGAGTTGAATCTGGGGTTGTTCAAATTCAGGGATATTTTCAAAGAAATTTGAATTTTATCATAATGAGAAGGTTTCCTTTGGAACTCACTAGCGTATCGAATATATTATTTTCTTATGTAGATGAGGTTGAATTTTTGAAGCAAGATGCTTACCATGCTTTTATGATTTGTGCTTTTATGATTGCCATGCTTATTGGCCTTAGACTACTTGAAATACATTCTTAATTCTTAAAAAAAATTGATCAAATTTTAGATACATAATCCGCAAACTCTACACTACAAAATGAAAAAAAATGTAACCTGAAGCGTTTGACACTCTAGAATCATAATAAAGGGAGTTGGAATCATACTTACCAGAAATGACAAACAAAATGTGTCGAATGAAACAAGGAAATGTAAAGATAATATAATTTCTTAAATTTCTGAAACACACATGGTGTAATTCTGATTATGAGGACGCTTTTTAATAAAATGTTCTAAAAAAATTATTCTAGCCGTCTTCCCTGATTATGTGGCCTTTGCTTAAGATTTCAGAAAAGCTTTCAAGTTGAAAAAAGTGCATTGGCACTGACGTTCAAAGAAATATCTGAATCAAGAAAGAAAAAAATATTGCATCAGCCATTGTATAAAAGATTCTTAAAAAATTATTAAAACTTAAGATAAATTGTATGGAAATAAAATTGGCATCGCTGACAGTTTAATGTTTTGAATTTTAAAAAATTGTAAAATTGGTTTTTGTACGATAATATGTTCTGAAGTTATTAAGGAAAAACGCTAAAATTTCGTTCTATTTTTAATTAATTACGAATCTAATTAAAATTTTGGGAAAAAAACCTTTCTTAGTGATCTCCTACTACCCAAGAAGTAACTATGTGCTAAGTCTGGTTGCTCTAAATCCACTGGTCTGCCCAGTAGAACGTTTTAACCCTTTATCTACTGACGGTGCTTTAAAGTACTGCTTTAATCACGTTCATACCTTCGCAATATGGCCGTTTTTCCTGACAGTATTCACAAGAACACGGAGAATGGAGTTTCAAGAACAAGCAGTAAATGGCAGCTGAAGGCAGAAAGTAAAATTTTTCAATTATTAATTAAATTAAGTAAGTAATTTTAATTAATTAAAAAAAGTGTTTTCCTCATTCCCAGGGTTATTCTACATACAAAAATTATCTAATGATTAAAAAACAAAATTAAAAAGTTGCTAGTAGGTAAATTCAGTAAATAAAGGGTTAAACAATTTTTGCATCACGCAATTTATAGATAGTATGCCAGGCTGAACACATTATCATGTTAAAGTAGTTACTTCTTCGCTTGAAATATAAAATAATTGCCTGTTGAAATATACAATAATTGTCCATTTTTATGAAATATAAAATAATTGCCCAATTAGAATTAATTATAAGGATTTTGAGGAGAAAAAATGGAAGAACAGTGAAACTTGTTTCGTTGTTATCTTGGCCTTTCTCTTTGGAGCTCATTTAGCCGCTGATAAGATAATAATTGGTTTTCATCTAGATTAGGAAATATTCTTTAACAAATGAAACTCATTAAAATCCTCGAAAGTCGCAAATAGATTTGATTCATATGGAAATAGGTTATATATTGGCTGTTTATTAAAGTTGCTGTGTCATAAAAATTATTAGAAACTAGAAAATCACCCGTCATGGTATGACGGGTGCAAATTGCCTCTTCATTCGAGAGATTTCCCGTCAAATTTGACGTGTTTAAATGGATATATATGCGAGAGAAATGTTTAACATTGATTGAAAAGAAATAAAATAAACATATGTTTTATGACAGGAAACATTTTTTTTATTTACATATTATTTACATATTTCTTAATTCAAGAAACCTCTTGGTAAAAAACATTCCGTGTAAAGTATTTTTCGTTGTTTAACAATTTTATTATAATTCAATAACCATGAAATTCTCAGCTTGTCAAACGTAAGTCAAAAGTTAAAATTTCAAAAGAATTCTTTTTCGAAATTCTAATCGAAACAAAGCACTTCTCTGTTTGTCAAACGTTGCCAAAAAATATTATCAAATTATATCATTACGATTGCAATAAATAATCAGATGCATCGTGGCATCCAAACTATAAGACGCGCATGATACTACTTTCTATTAGAAAACTGAAATTATTTTGAAATATATGATTAATATAATTTAAAATTTCTCGGGAACTATGGATCATAGCGAGATAACTTTTACATCAATCGATAGCAAATTTTATTTCACTGTTTTAGAGCTATTAAATTTGAAATTATAACGACAATTACTCTTTTGAATTTAAAATTACTGAAATTTAATAAGTTTCTAGGACAACTTGCTGGACGCGGTGGCTTGTTGGTAAGGTCTCGGCTTCGGGACCGGAGGGCTCCAGATTCGAAACCCGATTCCACTGAAGATCCGTCGTGTATTGGGCTTGTTGCACGTTAAATCATACGTAGGGTGTCAAACGTCCTCCCGCTGGTGTGGTGTGGAAGTTAGGAGAGGGGGTGACAACTTAGGTGTCGTCTTCGCCACCTGACCGCGGTTAAAAATAACAAGATCCGTCCTCAAATAATAGCCCTCGTGTATGTTCAAAACGAGACGTTAATTAAACTAATCTATGACAATTTACAAAGACACATACATGTAAGACATAAGAACGACGAAACACATATTTATTTAACTTATGCATTATTTGAGATATTTGGATTGCTATTGAGTGACGTTAGGCGTTATGTAAGGACTTTGAGGCGCCAATGTTAAGAAATAAGTTTTATATTTAAAGTAATAATTTGAATAAAATAATTAAGGAAAACCATTTAAGCCCTAAACAAGATAATGATTCTAAAGCTCAACTTAATAGTTAACAAAACGGCATCGCCAGGGCCGTCTTAGCAAATCTGAGCGCCCTGGTCTAAAGTAATTTGGCTCCCCATTAGAACCGTAATTAAGAATTTGAGTGACTGTGGCTCAACGAAAATACCTACCTAATACAATAATTGATGATCAAAAAAATAAATAAAATAAAACGGTTGCAAATCTGTGTCTGATTAAAGCTTTACAATTTTGCAAATCAGCGTCTTTTCAAAACAGGATTTTACAAATAGGCTTCCGTAGTGCAGGTAACTTCTATTATAAGCACAATTTAGATTTTTCTCTCTCATTGTCTCTGTATCAATATTTTTTGAAATGATATATACATGTTTATATAACATTACAAAATCGATTACTGTCTGATTACAACTCCTAATCATATCTTTACTTTTAATACGTTAAAAAATTTTATGTACACATTTTGGCTCAAAATTAAAATAAAATTAGTATTGTAAGTTTGTAGGCGCATTTAGGTCGTTGGGCCCAATTAGCGCACTGGATAAGATGGCCTTGGACGTCGCAAATCCCACATGAAACTGACGTTCCTTCACATTTTCAGACCTCTGTACGACATCAATTTCTAACATATCAATTACAATAAGTAGAGAAATCTAAAAAAAAGCATTTATTCGCTTCATTAAGTCCCAGTCTGACGAAAGGAGTTTTATTAGAGAGTTACTCTCTCTTTTAGCCCTTATATAGATGAACATAAGTAAATCTAGACGAAATTTAGAGGAAATTTCAAATATCCCATTAAGTATTAAGTAGAATTTTTTTTTAATTTTCTAAAATTAAAAGCAATAATTTATGTTCAGAGAAGTTCTCACAAGAGCCTATTCAACACCCTAATTTAGAGAAAGAGTAAATAATGAATAATAAAGGCCTTTTATTTCTGACGTCATAATGGCAGCTCTTAGCATCAAGATGATGATTTGAGAGCTTCCTTTGTAGTGAAACCTTTATGACTTTCTAGAAAAAGTTTTCTAAGCAGAATGTATATGATTTTTCTTCTTTGAAAGGGATGGAGTAGGTTTGATTTAATTTAGGATTTAACATTTGAAAATAATTTTGGGGTATTAAAAGGCTTTAGTTTTTCAATAATGTTAACTTGAAAACTTTGTTACGATATATTATTTTTAAAAAGTAACCTCGATGAATACTTGCTTTTTCATGAATTAATTTTCAAAATATTTGATAAGAAAACATTTTTATATTTATCATTAAGTCTGCTTTTTGAGCATAAATGAACGGCATCGAATTCAAAGCTTGCAAAAATATTACATCACAACTTTATTACTTTTAACCTATTTAAATAAAAAACCACAGTGCCCAGACATAGAACTTGGTATTCAAGAATATAATTTTTAATGCCCGTCCATTTATACGAATTGAGGACTCTTATTGAGTAAGTAATTTTTTTCTTAAAATAATTATTATTCTTGCTATTGAGGAAGTATGTAAGAAGCAAACATAAGTTCAAAAATTATAGCGTAAAGAACAAAATTTTTCCGGAAAAAAGAGAAAGTCACTCATTGACTCATCACCGAATCTCCCAAACCACTAGGACTGGAAACTTGAAATTTGGCAGGTGATTGCTTCTTGGGTAGTAGGTGCTCATTAAGAAATGATTTTTCGAAATTTTAATTAATTAAAATTTAAACGTTAATAAAATTTACTAGGTTTTTCCGAAATAACTTCGTGCAAAAATCATTTTAACATCATTTTAAAGTTTAAAAAATTATATTTTCAATTATATCAATTTCATTTCCATGCGATATTCTGTTTAATTTTAATTAGTTTTTGAAAATGTTTTAAAACACAATTTCTAACAATGTTTTTATTGGTATCGTCTGCAGCTGTTTTTGGAGCATGCGAGCGGAGCTCCTTCGCCGATCTTTAAAAAATTAATTAAATAAATTTCATATTATATTTAAAAATTATTAATGACTTATGGAGAAAATTAAAAATTGATGGCTTCACTTGATATTTTCATCTCAATTAAACATTAAAGATGACAAAGGAATTTTGCTTATTATAATATTTTATATTATTTTTACATTAAAACTATGAAAACATGAAAATATTTTATCCCGAGCAAAAAGGTGGCAATAATGTGTTATTACGCGGACAAAGTCGTGGGAATCAGCTAGTATTAATATAAATGTTAAAAAAACCTCGTGTACTGACAAACTGAATTTCTGTATCACAGAATACTTATTGAACATTTTTGTGATAGCTTTAAAATAATATACAATTTACTCTGTGAATTAATGCACTTACACTTGGTGAAAGTTGGAATAATGTGCTCTGACTAATCTCTGAAATTGGAGGTTAAATCGGATATCACTATAAAAGCATTGATATTATAAAAGAAACTTAACTCTGGCTTCTGTTCTGGCTGATGTTCTAGTTCATGGGTTCCCAACCTTTCTTCCCTCGCGTACCCCTTCGTTAATCTTTATATTTTCGCGTACCCCCTACTGTCATATCTCCCACCAACCATCCATCTATGCAAAGAAATTTTTATCAATAATGTTAAGTGCTTAGGAAGCTTAAGAGTCAAATGACTCGAATTAATAACATTTGCTGGACTTATTTTTTATTTCACATTTTAAGGAATTTTTAGATTTAGAGAATAGGATTAGTTCAACGCCAAAACAAATGAAGTCAGTATGGTAATAATTTCGCATTAACTTATAAGGATAGCTAAAAATTATATTCCGTAATAATCAACTTTTCAAGTGGTATAGTTATTAAATAGTAAGTATTAATTTGAGGAAACAAAATTCTGTAACTTTTTTAGTTTCATATGTCTTCTGGTTTCCGCCATTACCAATTTTGATTTCGCATACCCCGAACTAGACCTTCGCGTACCCCCAACTAGACCTTCACGAATCCCCAACTAGACCTTCGCGTACCCCAACTAGACTTTCGCGTACCCCAGGTTGGGAACCTCTGTTCTAGTTAACTAGTCGTGTACTGCACGACTTCGCAACTGAAGCTGCTACTCTAATGAGATTTAAATTTGTTGCTATGGCAGTAGGATAAAAACTCCATTGTTCTCTTTTATAATACCCGCCAAACAACTACTAGAAACCCTATTTTAGCAAAAATCGCATAGCAAAAAAAGTTGGTACATACGTTTGATTAAATCAGATTAAATTTTAAACAATCATTAATAACAGAGAAGGAAACGTATACCTTGACATATCTTTGAAAATAGGAGATAAGGAAGTAAACTGATCGCACATTTAGCTTTCATCTTATATAATCATTTAAATAACTGGTACAAAAGGCATAAGGATTCATATGAATTTAAGTAATAGTCCTAAAATCAGAAGATTAATCAAAAATTGTACTTCGACTTCTTAATTTCAGTTTAAGAAAAATGAACGCTTTTAAAAATATTGCATAATTTCCTCAAACAGAAATTTCAGTATCTTAAGCAAAATCTTTACAGCTCATTTAAGCATTTAATGTAAAATCCTGTATCATTAGCTTTCTTTGTATGAACGAAAATGTCTGCACAGTATCGGCTTATTTCAAACAAACCCTAGATTTTCTTTGCACTTTATTCCCCTTCATATCTGTCGCAATCTCTTCGTTATTAACCGAGTTGATTGTTTTTGAATGCTGCAGTGTAGGAAGTAAGTGAGAAAAAAAGTTTCTGCCGAAGTAATCTTCTGCAAGGATTTTCAAAGCCCCTGTGTTTCTTAGAACTACTGACCTTGTGTTCCGTATCGGATAAAGGATGTCATTGTTCTTTCTTTGCCTTTAAGACAGATATAGTCGTTGTTCTTTGCTGACACAGCCAAAGCAACCCTACTCAAGAATTAAACTCAATAAACAAAAGCAAAAAACGGGACACAATCGCTGTTCCGGAAGTATTTGGAGAAAGACCAAGAATTTACTAGAGATTTTTTTTTTCTAAGAGGCTACTGAAAAATAATTCTAGATTTGGAAACCGACATCATCTTTTCTTTCTACATCTACTAAACTTTTGCTTGGTAGAAAATATTCTTAGTATAATTTTTGGATGCTTGGAGTTTAATACCCATAAATTTATTCATTAAGTACAAATAGTGTTTTACCTGCATTTCGTTCACTGAATTAACCCTTTTCGTCATCTGCGAAGCAGCTTAATTTTTTCGTAAAAATAAGAACTTTTGTGTGCTTAATATGAAATCGTGTGATAGAAAATATTTCTATAAAACCAAGTTAAAATCATCTAATCTCAAATATATACAAAATAAATCATAAGTAATTTCGTTAAATCAATTTCGGAGTATTTAGGTAAGACCAGAGTAATCAACTTAACCCTTGAAAGACCGATTTTTTAAAAAATTGATTTAAAAATTTTTTTGACTTTTATTTCTCGAATAAAACATGGGAAAAATACGTTAAAAAATCCTATTTTGTTTTAAATATGGTTTATGGCTAAAAATCAGCTTGTTACCAACTGACAACACTGGGCTTTATCTTAGAAAAAATTTCATTGATAAAATTCTATAATATTAAACACAGATGAATTTTAATAACTAATAATATGAATAAGAAATTTCCTTCAACATTGTAGAATAAAATATTTTATTCTCAAGCGTATGAACAAAGCAAAAAAGATGCAGCCTCAAGTGAAAAACATCATTTTATTTTTATTTTTATATCAGCACTCAGGCTGCCATATATGTTGTAAATTGGTTTAATAAAATCTTCAATATGTATCCTATTGGTCACAAGCTTCATTCTTATTCTCAAAATTTTAGAAGACAAAACTGGATATGCTACTTAAGGCAACACTGATCGTTTAAGGGTTAATAAATTCTTTACTTACATTGTATAATTTTTAGCTAATTTACCGATATTAATGGTGTCAATTCATGTACATGGCAAACGTAACTGCGCATGTCATCTAACTAACTGCTCATTGTCTCACGATTTTTCTCCTACAAGCAGCACAATAGATTTCAAATTAAACTGATACGACATCTTTGACGTGTATCACGTCATTAAAGTGATAACCTACTTCTCAGCTTTGCATTTAGCTATATGTTATGAAAAATCCAGAACTGGATTTACTAATTTTACAGTGTTCAAATTAAATAAATTCAGATCAGTTTTCATATAGACAGTGATATTTGAGTAATTGTTATAAATTATTGTCCATTACCATTAAGTCACTATCTTTCGTCAAGTTTTCATCAAACACTTGCAGTTACTCTTTTCCGAATATCATTACTTTACTTTACACTACCACACACCCCTGACTCCACAGATAAAACTCTCTGGTTTGCAGTTTGGATGAGTGTGCGTAGAAACTGTATTGGACAAAAAAAAAGGTTATATACAGTGTGTTAACATCAACGAAAAACATGTTAAAATTATGAAAACGATGAAAAATGTGTATTTACATATGAAAAGAAAGACACGCGAAGCAATAACAATTTTAAGACAGGCCCCAGAAGTTCGCTGCATCTATATACTTGTAGGAGGACTGATTAGGGTTCTAGGAATTGAACCTCTAGAGGGTCTTAGTCCGTAAGTCTGAGGTCTTGGTGAAGTAGAGAAATCTGGGTCGGAGTCGGATGAACTGGTTGCGTCCGGTGGCTGTTTCATGAGGTTCTCATTTTCAGTGAGGTAAGATATGAGCTTAGCTATATTTATTCTTGTTTGTTTATTTGAAATTAAGCCTTTCCACCAAAGTTGAGTATTTTCTGCACTTGGTTTTGTAAAATTATAAGATAACACCATGTGACAAGAAGTTGCGTAGTGGAGAGTGTCTCCCTTTTCCCCGCATGCTCAGATATCTGAATGATGAAGGCGGAATCTATAGAGATAGCTGGGAAAAGGGCCGTGGCCTGTAGCGAAGAGGATGGATTCTCTTGACCATGAAATCATTACTGAACGTGATACCAGCATACAGCTTAGGCCTTGGGCGGATCGCCGAAAAAGCTCTGAGTTTACAGGAATGGATGAGTGTATTTCAGACCACTAGACAAAACATACATTTTTAGACTTACATCTGGGAGAAGTATATGGTTTCGCCGAAGACAGTGTTGTCATTTTACGTTTCTAATAATTATCTTTGTAACTCTTTTACCCCTCAGAGCTTTAATAAATTAAACACAAAGTCTCACTCAGATAATTTTTAAATTATGGCAAATAAACGAAAACCGTTGTGAGAGGAATTAAAAGATTGATTTCAAATTCTTTGTAAACTCTTTCCTTTTCAACTGGAAGACTTCCATTTTGTAAATATAAAACAGACTTGAGTTTTTCTGCAAAATAAGTACTCATTAGGGAAATTATTCATTAAGAATTACTTATCCTATATAGTATTTCTGTTTTCAACATACCTTTTTCTTATATAATACAGAGCCTACAACTATGAATAAGATATCAGTGAATAGGATATTTTACCGGCTTCTGATATACCATACTCAATCTACGTTAAAACATATCGTTTTGATTAAAATTTAAGTTAAAAGAAAAGGAAAAAACTTGGTGGCAAATTTGACTGGCCGAATCTATCGAAATTTAATTATATTACGAAATTAAGAAGTGTGTAATGAAAATTAAGGAAGAAATATTTTATATATTTATTTTATTAATAATAATATTTTATATATTGTCAACAACCCTTTCTCTCAGCACATAACGTGCTGTACACTAAGACAATTAAGACAACTAAGACAACTATTAAGACAACTATTAGTGTCGTTCAAATGAAACATAGACTGCTGTCTAAAAAATTACAGATAGTTTATTAGGAAATGAATACTGCAGCAGTCGAGTAGCACGGCAATGAGGCTTCAAGAGAGCCTACAAATAATCAGGCACATTTGCCATTTCCCAGGCAAATGTCCCAACGTGGTAGAAGTGTTTCGACACCTTCCGTGAAGAAAGACAAAGGCAGAAGGGGGGGGGACCAATCTTCCACAGTATAATGTGCCGCTCGATTGCAGGTGAACCGTTGGCCTTTCAAAACCTTCTTCAACGGACAAAACACGCGGTAATCGCAAATTGATAGATTCAGACTGTAAGGTGAAGCTTCTGTTCAGGACAAGGGAAGTCGCACTTTGTCGGACACTCCGAAATTGGGCACACCACTTGAACAAAGTGCTACGTTTTAAAGCATGCTTCCCTATGCACGCATTCGAAGACAAATTTTACTTGCCGTCAATTGAATAACTACTGTATGGAAGAAAACTGCAGCAGTACTTATAGTAAGTAAATTCTTCCAGTAGAATTACGTCGTTGATAGAAGACTAAATATGGATAATTCCAAAATTTGCCATCAACAGCAATTTGGAAGTTGCTCACTAATTAATGGCCTGAAAAAACGGCCGGAAGAATAATTTGAAACGAAATTGACTAGTTCTTTGTCGCACTTCGTATGTAAAAGAAAAAATATGCCCCTCAGCAGAACGTTGTAAGATGTTATTCATTTAATCTGTCCTTTATTACATGTTATCTTTTCAGATTCTTTATCAATGAAAAGTAAATTAAGTGTTCCAATTTATCTGAAACGTAGATTTCACCATTTTCATCTCTTTTTTATTTCATAAAGGATAGAATATTTCCTATTATATCCTTTAGTAGGTAGTAAGAAGAATTAAAATTATTGAAAGTCCCCAACGCTTTTTTCTTATAATAAACTTGGTTAGAAAAACAAAGTTATTATAAGAAAAAAAGGTGAATTTATGAGAAAATTAGCATGCATAGGAAATCTTTTAGAAGGAAATCAACAATCTGTCTTCAAAATCAGAATTTTAAATATCTTGAATTATAATGATATTTTCGAAGTTTGCTTTTTAGCATCCTCGGTTGGATTTTTGTTTCAGTCCATTTATTTATCCAGTTATCCCAGTTATTTACCAATTAACACTTCACATAACTTATAAATTAGAGGATTAATACTGCTACCATACTTCGTTCATCAGGATGAATATCAATTATCTAGGGGACATAAAAAGACGTACACTTCCTCTCAAGTTATTAAATTCGTCATTCATTTTTTGTTATTAATTTTGTTTTTGATTAGTATTCCTTGGTCAAACAAATCTACCTTGTGAATTTTATTCTTTTATTTAATTGTGAATAATTTTCTGGTTTCATTTCAGTTTTTTGCTTAATATAGCATAATGTGTCATGTATTTTAAATTTCTTGTTAGATATGCAAACATACAAACAAAATTTTGTTGACACTTTATTGGCTTTAATAATGGATTCATGCTGAATAAAATTAAACAAAAAAAGGCACGAAATAGCTTATAAAACATACGGTATTTGCCCGGTATGGTGAATTTTACTACCGTACTTTGCACTCCATAAGCGATATCTGCTCTTAATGAGTGCCCGTACGATGAAAGGCCAATTAGAGATAATCATAATCAGAAAATCTTATGAATTAAAAAATAACTACTTTTTCTTCCTGTTACAGCAGCCATTTTGTTCTCAGCCAATGATTATGACCACAAAAAATAATTCATTTTTTTCATAAAGCAGTTAAGTCATTCTTTCAGTTTCAGTTAAGTCATTCTTTCAGCCATTTATTTTATGAAATTAAAAGAAAATTTCTTCAATCCATCAATACATTCACGCCACTATTACAATTCAAAATATATAGAGAATCAAATAAAATAAAGCAAAAAGTGATTAACAAAAAATTTAAAAATGTTACAAATTAATACTGTGTTTTTAAATTATACAATGTTTTAGTAGAGCTCAATATGCCGCTGTAAACAAAAAACAAAGGAAGACAAAAAAGCATTCAAAGGAAGTAAAAAGACAAAGAAAATAAATCCGATAAAACTGAAGTAAACAAACAAGGAATGCATTCAGTCTACTTCTTCAGGGGATATAGGTTTTTAATTCGAAATGGATTTAAAAAACTTGGGAAATTTTTCTGTAAGAAGCTCGACTTTCGTCAAAAACAGCTTCTCATAGCCCGAAGCGCCAAGTGAATATGAGATAGTAAAGGAATTCACAAAGGGATGTTTTAAACAACAAACAAATATAGCCAATAAGATTAATTAAAAAAACTATTTAAAGAAAATTACCAGCCGTCATAATAACAAATCAATTATAAAAGGAACAAACATAGACTCACCCCAGCAATGTTGGAAAACAAAATGTCCCTGCTTCAGCAAGAAGAAAAGATAATTTTCCCGCCCAAGAATTCGAAATTTTATTAGAATTCAAATGTATTCGTAGAGATGTAGCGGATGATTTTAGAAATGTGTGCAAACTGTAGCAATTCTCTATATTTCATAGTTTGGTGCAGAAGTTTGGAGAAGAGGTTGCCAACTCTTCATCTGACCGCGGTTCAAAATTACGAGGTCCATCCCAAAATAGTTCTCATGTTGCTTCAAAACGGGACGTTCATTGTATAACTAAACTAAACTACAATCTCCATCTCTCACAGATAAGAAATATGCGATACTAGGCAAGAGGAGTTATGAGCAGTCATCGAACTTCTTGTATTATACAGTAGGCTTATGGATATTTTGTGTTAAACATTACAAATTCTACATATAAATTTAAAATATGCACAGAGTCTCACCTATTAGTCTGGCGCAGCATGGTCAAAAATGGCTCTAGCGCCAATAAAACATAAACCAACCACAGAGTTTCATCTCTATTAATTCATCCGAAACAGCTGAATATCTATCCACCCTTTTCTTAAGTTTTTGATAGGCCGCGGTGGCCTAGTGGTAAGGTCTCAGCCTTGGAACCGGAGGGTTCCAGGTTCGAAATCCGATTCCAGTCGAGATCTGTTGTGTATTGGGCCTGCTGCACGCTAACTCATACGGTAGGGGGCCAAACACCCTCCCGCTGGCGTGGTGCAGAAGTTTGGAGAGAGGGCTGCTAGCCCAGGTATAGTCCACGTCATCTGACCGAGGTTCAAAATTTCGAGGTCCATCCCAAAATAGCCTCGTGTAGCTTCAAAACGGGACGTTAATTAAACTAAACTTTGTCAATTGTAGTATTATAGATAGAAGAATATAGTATATAATTGTCTAATAAATAATATTATTCACTACAGAAAAATGAAAATAACCTATGATTCTCTATTGGCGAAAATATATTTGGTCTTCGGATGGTTTGCATTTGATAAAATGGGTGGAAAACTGTGCTTCGTTAATTTCAGCGACAACCTGGCTTTTAAAGCTGCAATACAAAAACTCAACGAAATGGGAAGTAGAAAAATATAAGCTAGTAGGGGAAAATAACTTCGAAGGGCAGTAGGGATAAGTTGCCAATCTAGAATTCCAGAAATGTTTTGAATGGCTGTAACGATACTATTAACGTGCGAGAAGGAACAGTACCTTGTTGGCTGCTGCATCTAAAATCTTTTTTAAATTTATATATTCAGCAGTGAGATTATGTATGAATGAATGAATACAACTTACTACGAGTGTTGCAGAAAATAAGGTAGTCGTCTTCAAAAGCCTACTTCATTTCTGAATATTTGCGACTGATGCAATCTTTAGAACAAATTTATGGAAAAAAAGTTGAATCTGTTGAGTTTTTTTATATACAGTTTTATTCTTTATAAGGATGGATCAAAACTTTTGCAGCGCATTATTTGAGTTATTTAAGTCTGTTTTGGATGTTAAAAAAATTATCTAATAAAATTGACATTTTTCAAAAAATTTCTAATCAGAAAAATTTGTAAATCTCCTTTCGGTTAAAAAAAAAAATAAAATGTTATCCTTATGATATTTTCATCTTATATCATGATTTACATAATAAAATTTAAATATGACTAAACGTTAATTCGCTTAATTTTGAAAAAGTAAAAACAAATATTTACGAAAGAAATATTCAAAAAAATTATTTAAAGATTATTGTGTAAAAAACTAGTTTAACAAACAGAATCTTGAACTCACTCAGTATTTTTTGCATACCAATTGCAAGGATGCATAGTATTTAATTAGTTAATACATTTTATCGATTTTCTTAGATTATATGCAGTAAATTATATTTTTGTAATAAGAAGTTGTTTTCATTCTGCATTAAAGAATGCAAATTTTGATTTAAAATTATTGGAGAAATTCTTTTTTGAAGATATCTCCCAAAAAAGAAGTTATGTAGAGCAATAATTTATTTAGAATTAGTTTCTATATTTATAATTTTATCTCAGAAGTCTTTCACTTTTATCTAAACAATGGAATTATTTTTAATAAAATTTTTTTTTAAACTTTATTCATGATTGTTTGCTACATTTACATTTCCAAACATTACTTTTAAATTCCGAAGGGGCATTTTGAAAATATAATGATTCCCAAAAGCATCTTCCCTTAAGTCTACTATATATATTCATGTTGCAGATTCGATTTGATTAAGTAACATGCTGTTGCAGAAAATTTTACTCAGCAATCCCAAAAATTACCAGACCCCATGCAATTGCGCTCAAACTATGTTCGTGCCGACGAATTGTTATCAAGTAACATGCTGTTGCAGGAAATTTTGCTCAGCAATCCCAAAAATTACCAGGCCCCATGCAATTGCGCTCAAACTGCGTTCTTTCCAGTTCCTGTCTGCTATCGAAAGGTCTGAGCAGAAAGCTTTCCCCCATTTTCTACAAGTTATTTTTATTTATGGATGTAATTTGTGCCGACTGTGTATAGGAGGAGATGTTATTTCTAATTTTGCACGTTCCTATGAAGAAGTTGTTAATTATCTCGAAAATCTGAGTTTGCTTGTGTTATGATAATTAGCAATAATACAATTATTTTTAACATTGATTCTTGTTTTACATAAATGCTTCCATTGCAACAAAGAAATTCAATAAATATATACAAAAGATGCTTCATGTATGAGTGATATATTAAGTTTTTGCTTATTTGTATGCTGGACCAGTATATTAGTGTCTAAGACGGAAAAAGTGTTAACAGACCCTCAGCATTTGAGGATAACATTTTGAAAGATTTATCAGTAATTTACCTTTTGCAGAGAAATATTCAAAGCTTGTAGGTCATTTTCATGTTTCTTTTATTTTTTTAATTTAGCAGAATTAAATGATAAAATTGCCTGTCAGATAGCAAGAGATATTGACCCATAATATAGAAGGTTGCTTCTATATTATGGGCCAAATTTTCACTGACTTTTTCAAACATTAGATTCATTTACAGGAGAAAATACTAGTAATGATCATGTAGTACGACAGCAAACTATCAAATCCGACAATACAAATACATTAATCTTCAAATAATATTTTGAACAGTTTTGAACGTTCACCTGCTATGTATTAACCCTCTCTGACTGCCAATTTGTTTTAAATCACTATTTCGATGCAACGTTTGAAAACGTTTCAAACACCATAGAAACGAAGCGAATTATTTATGTGCAAGACTTTATTAATATAATATGATTCAATGCTCTATTAGTGCTAAGTAAACACATTAGCTTGCGAAAATCGCAGAATTCAGCAAAAAATAGGCTTAGCGGGGAAAGCAGTCAGAGGGTTAAAAGTTATGCGGTATTGGAAAGACATATTCTATAGGCAGAACGTATTCCATGTTACGCAAAGTGAAACTAAAAAGGAACATCTGTATGCTCTAAATAATTAGTAGCGCCTTTTGAATATTGAGTAAATGCCGCCAATGGCATTCCTTAGAACAGAACATAGCAATAGTAAATGAGCTTGTAAACATCTTGGTAAACTTTATATTCACTATTTATAAAACATTTGCGACTTTTCTTTCTGAAATTCAAGAGCTTTTGATTTTAGTTCCTTTTGTTCTGGAACTTCCATGCATTCTCTTTTGTTATTTTAATGTAAAACAATTAAAATATAGCATTTCAAGCTCAATTTCAAATGAAATTGTCTTTAAAGCTGTTTTTCAACTATTACTTAGGAAGGAATGAAGCACAGATTCTCGTTTTTAATGAAAGTTAATAAATTTTTCAGAAAAATGTCTATACTGTTTTTTGTCATTGCACATCCTATTGGTAAAAATATCCCAAATACAATTATTTTTAATGACACTTCTTTTTATCTGTGTCTCAATTTAAAATTCCGTCGTATATATTGATGTTTTAGTGTTTTATAAATTAATTTTTTTCATATATTTTCATGGCTTTCAGATCTAGTACTTATTTTTGGAAATAAAATTATTGCTTTATGATTAGTGACAGCTTTATTTCGCAACTACATAGTATTTCATTTATTTATTGAAATTAATAATGATAGCAAGATGATATTTATTTATTGTAGGTTTAGGTTTAGTAGAAAGGTATGTTTGAGACTTATGCTTGCTATAAAGCCGCTTTGTCTCCAATTGAAGAAAAGAAATTTGAGAACTAAGTCTCGAATTGAGGACTACACATGAGAGTCTGCATCACCGTCCACTCCCATTAAAAAACTTATTTATTAAAATTAATAATGGTAACAAGATATTTATTTATTGAAATTAATAATGGTAGCAAGATGATATTTATTTATTGAAATTAATAATGGTAGCAAGATATTTATTTAATGAAATTAATAATGTTAACAATTATTTATTTGTTGAAATTAATATTGGATGCAAGGTATTTTTGTTGCATATGACGTTTATAATAAAGTTTTGTTGTAAGCGATAACATCGAGCTTGTTCCATTACATTATGCTTATACCGACTTAAAAATTCTAGTCTACTTTTGATGAATTTTGAGTAAACTGAAACGTTCTTTGCTGATGTGTGTATCCAAGTTTGTTACTTTATCCAAAGGTATAAATTTCCCTGTTCATTATGTTATTTAAGCATTATATCGAACCTCGATTTTTCTATGATTTTCTATGTATTTTTGATGAGACTATATTTCACTTAATATATTTTTATAAGATTTTATTATAAGTAATATCCTCAACAGTTATATATAATTAGCATTCCATATTAAACATTAGTATCATTAAGCCGATCGAAATATCAACTCAAAAATACATTCAACGAATATTATTTCATCTCTTTCAGCTCTTCCCTTATTTTATGATTTCTATAGGAATTTTAATCCAGATCGCAAACTCATGAAATAAGAATTGTCTGAAATTATATTTATTAAGCGGTTCTTTCTTAAATTGATTCTAAGAGGTTTATATTACTTTTTCTTATGCTTTAAATACCTAAAAGATTTTTCAGTAGACGATGACCAACGACAGAAGTGAAATGTTAATTTTTTCATGGTTTTTTAATTATTATTCTTATTTCATTCTTTTATTTTATGAATGCGTAACGTCTATTTCAGGGGTGGGGAACCTGCATTCTTAAAGAAGCATGTGGTTCTCTTGAGTTTCTTATGCGGCCTTGCCAGTTATTTACAATTTGCATTGAAATAATATACTTGTCTGTAATATAATAGCAATTATAGAACAATAACCTTTAAGATTCTGCTCGGTACAAAAAGGTTCCTCACCCCCAGGTATATTTACTTCGTATGCCTCTTTTGCTGTAATAGAGTTATTACTTAGCCGAAGATCTAATTAAAAAGCTTTAACCTTAGCTTATCTTTAAAAATATTTGTTCTTAAATTAACAATTTTTATCGAAGTGAAAATTTAGTCACTTCTCTTAATCAGTGAAACTTTTAAAACAAGTTTTAATTGACATGTTCTGAAGTTTTTAGACATTCGAGAGATAATCATTGAAGAAGATACTGATTAAATGGTCGTATTCAACTAGAGTCGATTACCACGACTTATACGTCCACACAAATATAAATTTAGATTCTTCACACAAAAATAAAACTATGCTTTTGCTTTAATTTAAAAGAACGAAAATACTTAAATATAAAACACTCTATAGCTAAGCAGCACATCAGTGCAACTGAAAATGATGTCAAACACAGTGCAACAACCTTTTAATAACATTAAATTTTGTGTATGTAATTCTATGCAGATTATCAATTTTTTCATAAAAAAGGATCCAATTTTGTTACTAACTTCTAATTGTACTTAAAACGGATACGATTTTAAGTTTAAAAATCACATTTTTGCATACATTAAATAGTATAATCTTATCTAACCACTTTTTTGAGAATACTTTCTTGGATACAGATCGAACGAAAGCAGAACTGTAACAAAAATGCAAAAGTATCCTTTAAAATTTGCTCAGAAAAAGTATCAATAAGGGAAAACTGTGTAAGCTTTATCAGTTTTAACGGGTGGTGCTAACTGAAAATAATCAGTAAGATAAAACCACCTGAATTAATCTAAACCATGTAATCCAGTTTTCTTAAACCTTTTTCATTAGCCACTACGTTCACTGCCAGAAAACCTTTAAAGACAACAGTAAATCCCAAAAGTCTTTTTTTCTGCTGCATCTCACGTTTTCCGCTATCTATTGAATTATATATTAGTGTTGAATATATTATAACATTGCATACAAATAGCAATGCATTTCGTTCCAAAAATATATGGCCTATTTTCAAGCGTTGCATCTAAATAAAGATTTTAAAGTGTTAAGTTAAATAACGGTGCAAATAAAGCATTAATTTTTTACAGATCAATGAAATTTGATGTTATAAAATTATTCGGCATTTTCCCCCTACAAAAGCCATTGCTCTTTACTAAAATTAAAGATGATTTGCTTATTATTGACAAAAAAATGCTTCATTATCTCTGCTTAAGAACCAAATATTAAGAAACATTTCTAATTCTTCAGGACGTAGATACATCATCAATTCCCTTTAGTTGATATTATAAAGAAATTCTGATATGCGCAGTTTTCTATTCAACTGACTTGCAAATGTTACCCTAGTTTCTGCATTTTTCAATATCTAATTAAATGTTTTGCTTCGAAATATTTGTCATGATTATTCTTGTTAATTAGAATTGAAGAATCAGATGAAACAACATGCGGAAGAAGCTCATTAATGTTGCCAAAGCTTTAACGACTGCTAATTTACGGAATATCTCATTCACAGAAATATTTCACGCATTTTGCCTTGTATTCTATTTAGAATGTATCATAATGAGTAAAAAAAAGACACAAAAACAAATCAAGGAACATTGAATTTATTCATACAGTAGTGAAGAAAAGATGGAACAAAAAGTTTAGTACTGAATACGAGCACGTTAATTACAATCTTTTCACACTGACAGTCGATACAAATTCGACACTTCTTAATAGATAAGTACAACTCATCAGTACAGTTGATACAGAATTTTTCGGCATTTCATGATTGCTGGCAGTTCATGACGCACATGCTTGTAAACATAATGCAGTATTGTTTATTTAGATGCTGTTTGGACAACATACCACATTTTTGAGTGGTAGAAGTTATCTTGCGGCTGTATAAAGTGAACGTACATGAGAAAAATATTTTTACTGAATTCTGTAAGTGGAACGTTGATAAAGACCTTATTCTTCTGCTTTTTCCTCCTTCTTGGCACCCAAAGCCCAGTCGGGTTTGGCCTAAAAATAGCACAAAAATGATTAGAACTAAAATGAAAACGATTTTTCGGACTTATATTAAATTCTTTTGGGTTTTTTTTTTTCTCTAATTTGAAAACTAAAACGATATTTTTTACTTTGATTAAATTCTTTTACTTTGTTTTCTAAAGTAAAAACAAAAACTATTTTTTACTTAAATAAAATTCCTTGATATTATTTTCTAATTTATTTATTTATTTCGCATCATTGCTTACTTGCTTTGATCTAAAAATTAAAGGATTATTCTACAAATCATGAAAATATAATCAAAGTTTATAAATTATTTATGTATGTTACATAATATAGTTTTTTCAAGTTCATTTATGTAATTATTTTAAATAATCGAAGAACACATAATGTCGATATTCTAAGTCCTATTTTTGTGCATTACATACTAACAGAATGTATTAGCATTAATTGAAATTATATATATACATACTGTTTACATACATTATGAACGTTATTTTTAATGAAAAATTATAGAATTTTCAATATTAAGCATCTAATTTTCTTATGTATAAATATTATTTTTATATGAATATAGTACAAAATTATCGCTTTAAAAATTATTATTTAAGTAAGAAACGTGAAATGTAAACTATTTAAAATTAAGGTTTCCGTTTTATTCGTTTCATTATTTTCGTCTTGCGTGCACTTTGTACGAATATTTGATTTAAATTTAAACGGAAAGATTAAATACTACTAAGTATTATATAAGAAAATTCATTAAATTGCATTTTAAATTTTACAATAGAATGTTATTACTAAACACTATAATAAACGAATTCCTTACTTTTATATGGAAATAATAATGGTTATACTTATATAAACTTACCTTCTAATTATAAAAGCTTCATTCACTTAAATGGTTTCTAATAAGCATTTTGTGTTAATTGCTTACATTTAAAATGTGTTAAAAACTGCGTTCTTTGTTAATAAAAAATATCTTAAGCAAAATATATCTCTCTATACATTTTCTGCAAAAACTACTAGTCAAAAATTGAAGACACAAAAATATAGAAAACAATAAACAAAATCCCGGAAAAGCAAAATATTTATAAGAAGCAGGTATGCCATATAAAAAAAAACATTAATCGGTTTAAAATGCTCGCTAAAAATTATTTTGATAACACACAAAATACGAACACAAAAAATGAAAAATAAGGGGAGAAAAATGGAAAAAGTTCCGGAATGTGAACACAAACACAAACCCATTGCAAAACTATTAACTATGTTCTTCGTGATCTCTATGAATTTAAACCTTTTCCGATCTGCATGTTTTTAAACGAATTTAACCAAATCTAGATATAAAATAAAATTTAAAAGCGTCCATGCTGTAAACATTAAGAATCAAAACTGCAAATATCTTATATCTTTAAGCATTTCAAATCATAAAAAATTCGCATTTTCATTGTAAATTTTTAAAAATTAGTAAGCAAAAATTTTCTAGAACGAAGAAAAATATAAAGCATAGATTTTATTACAAATGCTTCATACTTTATATTCGGTGATTTGGCTTCTTTTTCTTAAACATTATTTTGTTTTTTGCATTATTATATTGTATGTGATTCTGAAAAAGAGTAATATTTAAATTAAAGTTCTGCAGCATTTGCTGTTTCTTTTCTTTAATTATAAGTAAACATACAAATTATCAGAACTTTCCTTATTATTTTGTTTCCTTTTTGCATTTTAAAACTATTTTAAGTGAAATGAACTATGTGATTAAGTATCCGTTTATTATGATATGACTTTAGAGCTGTTCTCAGGTCTTCTTATATATATATATATGTAGTTAAAATAAAATATAATTATGAATTATTTTTATTTTTATTATAAGGTATACTTAAGAAGAATTATAACCATAAGGCGCAGTTTTGAAATATTTTGTTTGATCTGAGATATAAATTTTAATCCACAAGAAATATGCAGAACGGAAAAGATTACACGTAAATACCAAACCCTTCTGAAAAAAAGCAAAACACCTTTACGGAAAAAAAATCTAATCAAAAACTGAACGAAACTTCCGGTTCCAAAAAAGAAGAAACCTGCCAAAATATTGAAATACGTTCTAATTGTGTAAGACGGGAACGGCTGCCTATCAAAATCGAGTCAGAACTAAAAATACGCTTATGGAGCTCAAATGAATAAACCAAAATGTTTGGAAAAGATAATTTTGTCATTTTTATTGAAATAATTTGTGTACAGATTCTGAAAATTGTCTTAATTTGGATTGTGTGGATGTAAACTGAACAAGACAGTCATTGAATGTCCGAAGCACAAAGAAGGAGCAACAGAGATGGTGATATGACGGTGGGTTTACTTGGCGGCCCATTCGGGCTTTTCCTTCGTCTGTGGAAACGAAAAACAAAAGACATCGTTGTAAGCAGAAGTAATTTAACTGAATAGTATAAATAATATCAAAATTATGTTTCTCAATTGAAATATAAATACAAGTTGGAAACTTTGTTCCAAAAATTACATAGAATTTTTATAGTTAATTTTTATGCACTCAAACCATTTTTGAACAAATGTTACCTTGATTACTACAAGTGAAGTTCTCATTTTACAAAAGAAAAATTATTAAGTTTTAATATATTTTATCTGAGTTCTTAATTTCCTTTATAAATTCTCTCTTCATACCTGAAAGATGAGAACTTATCCCAAAACGGCAATTTTCAAATTCATTAACATGATAACGGCGATGACTTATTTCGTCCAGAATATTGCTAGAAGTTTGCCATTACGATGTATTTCCAACAAGCAGTTGCTTATTATGAGAATCGGTGCGCGTTTCAATCTTCCGCACATTAGGAATTTATTAAATAGACTGCTTATGGCTATCTTTAATTAACTTTGTTTTGAACTATTTAATTGATTTAATAAAAATATGCGGAAAAGGCTTAGAAATAAATTTAGTTGAAAGTCGTTGACTGAAATGCATGATTGCTTTATGTCCTCCCTTAACAGAACATCTAACCAAGAAGATATTTTTACCAAATTGTGATTCATATCTGTTGAAAATATTTAAACATCACAGTTCATAAATGTTATTTACACACAAGATTAAATCACATTTATTTGCCTTAACATATACAGGCCTTAATATTTTATTATTACAACTAGACTAGGCACTTAAAAGGCCATAAATTTTATCAACTTCGGATAGTTTTGCCAATTTGAAAATGCTTGATCTAAATGGACTCTATTTATCTTCATTTAAAAATTATCAATAGATGAGAAAATTTGCATCACATTTATTTTATATTCCCTCAATGCTTTCTTAAAAATAGCAATATTTTAAATTCCTCTCAACAAATAAGTTACCTTACCTCTTTCATAAAATATAAAACACTTATAAACAGTTAAACCAATGCAATAAAATTAAGTCACTGGTATATTTCTATTATTTTTTGACGAAGCACATTGAAAGTATACGAAAATTATCTATTTCTCACACTATTACTTAAAGAAAGTAATAAAATGGATATTATCTTCGCGAAAACTGGTTATTTCTTCTTAATTCTAGTTGTATTATATTTTGCTTCACAGGAAGAAATAAAAAATATAATAAGTAAAAAAATAACTTTTACGTCGTAATAATCGACATAAGAGACGCGAAACTTGAAATGTAAGTTATTGCTATTACTTAAACTGAAAGTTAATAATCAGTAGAAAATATATTTCACAGAAATTTAATCGCGTTTAAAAGATTCTGTCTAAAAACTATTACCTTAAATAAAATTTTGATTTAAGTCAGCCAGCCAATTTAGTGCACAAATTATTTCTATTTCTTTCTTTTGCGGCACAACGGATTCTAGTTATCCATTATTTATGACTTCTTCATCTCTACGATTTTTAGTGTTTAATGGCTTCTCTGTCAACGGTAAAACTACAAGAATACACTAGTTCACTATACAAACAAGAACTACACTATACAAATACAAGAACATACACAGACAAATATTTTGTTAAAAAAAGGCATGCTTCAAACATGCAAAAAATACTACGAAGACAATAGTAAGACAGAAGCGACAAAGTTACATGAACTTATAATCCAAGCATACAAAGAATTTCTTCGCATTTAATTTTGATGTTAATAATAAAAACATAGAATACAAAATTAAATCTTAAGGACATAAATATAATATTTTTTCAATGTTTGAAAAATAAATATGAATATTCTCAAGCACTCTAAAAAAATCTACCTCCTTAACATCCTCATCAAGCTTGAACTTGGTGGAAGGTCCAACAGATTTCAGGTTGGCTCGGAAGCTGTGATCAGCCTTCTTGGCTGCTCGCATCAGTTTCTCGAATCTAGGTTGAAAGGCGTTAATAAATGCAAAGAACATATCTGTAATACTCTCTTTCATTGTTGTAATAGGATTTAGTCCACTAAAATACTGTTTGTTTCTAACCCCTTAACATACAATGACGTCTCTGACACGCGCGTCGAATTACAGAATTTTTGCTATTTAAAATCTTATTTTTGTCAACATAACAAATAATTTTAAGTACAAAAATTATCTGGACACTCTTAAATGTCTCAAGTATCCTTTACCATCTTAAATAGATTGAAGTAATAATAAATATCCCAAATGGGTGGTGGCATCTTATTAGGAGGTTAAATAAAATCGTATGCCAAGGGGTTGATGTAAAAAAAGTGTTTATAAATTTTGTTATATTTAATTAGTTTTAATAATTTAAAATTAAAACTAATCGAACTAATAATTAAATAATTAGCAATCTAAACTAACGGTTGTAATGAAACAGCCGCATGTCACATTGTAGCAATCACATAAATAAACTTTTGGCATCAACGAAATCCATTTTTAGTTCAGGAAGTAGCTTCTAAAAATATATAGTAATTAATTAAAGTTTATTTTAATTAACTATTTTTGTGAATTTTTGTAATAAAATTATCTTCTCTTGTACTATCAACCTGAGCCCGCCTGCGGCTGTATGGGATAAGGCATGGTAAGGCTGAGGAATACGAATTGGAGGGAGAAATGTATGCGCTCTATCCTCTGATTGTGATATTAATCAGTATTATTCAAAGACTAGTATACCAATTTGCGCTTTAGCAATGAATTGCTCTCTGTGGTCGAACTGGCTGCTTAAGATCTGTCTGATTTTCCACCAAATAAAACACTAATGTGGATTGTTTCCAACCACCTTCCCTCAAAGGCCCCCAGGGATGTAACCTACTCCCATACATTGGAGTTATGTCAGACTTCTGTCTCAGCTGCTTCAAGATTGCTTTGGCCAATAGAAGATGCCTCTCTTTCTCTTTGTCATGCACCCTTTACTAATGGACTTGGCTAGATATGCTAGACCATATGGAATTAGAACCACTACCACTATGAATGTGAACTCTGCAGATCAGCAACATTGAATATGTTGCTATGAAAGCTTGTGAAAGTAAAAGAGGGTAACAACATAATGATGTGAGGCAATAGTGCTTGTCGTTCAACAGCTCAAATGAAACGACTTACACAAATTCTCACTTTGTTATTTTATCCTGCTATAATAAGTTATCAAAACTGCGACCTTTAAATACGACGACGTTTTGCTGCGACGTAGTTTAGCAGTCAATTTAACGTATAGTTTCTAAAGGACTTGGCACACGAAGAAGAGTTGGTCATCTTCAAATTATTTAAAACTTCATCAGGTTTTTTTTCCTGCAAATTCTGGCATTAATTGTTTCTTCTTTTGTCCTTCCTCACAGATTTCCTTGATCTAAATTCAGTAGAGAACAATAATGCACGCAAAGAAATCTAGTAGACGCCAAACACTATACAATCGCTTATAAAAGAAAAAGCATTTTGCTGAAGATCTGGCAAGCTTTTCGACTGGCTCATTTCCAACATCTTGTTGAACCCAAGCCCTGATAAATGTCATTTTAACACACGTTTTTAAGCGTCTCAATACCTTAGTATAAAACAGGGCCTACTGTAATGAATTTTCCAATCAAGACCTTTAATCGGGAGGGAAAAAAATTTTGAGATTCCATTTTCGTTCACAATACTTTATAGAAACTGTAGAAAAGAATAAATAAATAAACAAAGCGTTAGTTGATGGCAATTTAGAAGTAAATGATTCATTAAATTTTTATTCGATGTATTTTAATTCAATTCTTCTAGTAATTTATTTTTACAATATTCTTAAAATTTTGATAGCACTAACTTAAGAGTTTCAAGAAAATTTTGTGAAGGTTTTATAGATCTTCACACTGTTCTATGCTATATCATTTGATATCGCTACCCAAAGCTTAAAAAATCTTGTAAAGCTTTTCAGTTTCGGTTGCATAAAATTTGCAAAATAATAATCCCATTGATGCATGCCTATTTAACAAATTCTGAAAAAGAGATTAATATTTTAATTTTATCTAATTGTTGGTAATTTCGAAGTATTTTATTCTTCACGTCGCATGATAGAAACATAAGACTTACTTTCCGTATTCGAATCTGGAGACTTTCTTAAGTGGTGGTTTGATGCTGCAAAGAATAAAAAGAATACATAAATAAAGCGAAATAAAAACATTTGAGAACTATTAAAATTTCGAAATAAATTCCATTACAATATCCTACTTACAATTTTCCTCTCAAATCGTTGACTTGCATGTTCAATTCGTTGATCTGTAATTGAAATAAGCATTAAATTCAAAGAAAAAGTTTATTATGTTTCCCGTTTTTATTATTTGAAAATTAGTTGTAATTGAAAGTTTTATACATTTTAATTATGTTTTACTTTTTTAATATAATAATCAGATTATAGTACTGTTGATTGCTTTTACTATTTATTTGAAAAAAAATAATGAAATAAATTTTCCTACAAAAAAATATAATGATGAATTCTATTTTTAATTATACTATGCTAATTTTCGGTTTATTTTTGCGCGAAAATGATTAAAATTCTTTTATCCGAAATAAAATTAATTTTTCGTACTAGATTTGTCGATTCCAATTGAAAATATTCTTCTAAAAAGCAATCACAGTATAAAATATTGAACTGTTCTATTCATATCTTCTTTTTCCATTCACCGATATGGAGCATAGGGATCCACTATTGTAATCTAATATGAAAAATAAAATGCAAACCATTTTGCTCAATAAATTGGCAAATACGTTAAATTTAGTTAATAGTTATAAAATTAATGGAAGTGCTTAAATTACAACTTAAATTAATTTCTTTTTATAAGTTTTTGATTATCTGAAGTAATTTTTGTTCCCTCCAATTGGAAAAAAATCCATTGAATTTCAATCTTTACCAGTTTTTAGAAACTTGGTTCAGGAAAATTTCAATTCACACTAATAATATTTTTGTAAATAAGCTATTTAAAAGAGAAACTTCATTATTATTTTTTAGTAATAATAGCCATTTAATCATGTAACGTTGAAAATACAAAGGGATTCATATCTCAATGTACAGACTTTTAGGAGAGATAGGAAAACACAACCAAACAAAAACCATATTGGAAAATATGGCCGGAAACGCCAACTGGATGAATTAGAGGGCGCTGCTCTTCGGTGCTATAGTTGGGTTCATAACGTTCGATTTATTTAGCCTTGAATTCTTCTTGCGAGAGACTTTCAAATTCATGGTTTAGAAATTTCCCATCGTCCGTCGCAAGAACCTCCATTGCCGCTGTAAGTGTCAGCGAAATGTCGGATATTTTCAAAAGGGTTCGCCTATCTATTCATCGTCGCAGCAAGGAGTGCATATGAAAAATCTTAAGAGCTTTGAAAGGTTGTTGTGAAAATGGTCTTGCGCACATAGACCAAAGGAACATCACCCCGCCCTGCCTAAGTATCCGGGTAAACAACTGAAAGACCGGCGGCCGCAACAGATAGTCAGGCACTGTGGTTCCTGCATAATAGCCCCCATTACGAGCGGCTCATGCAGCAACCCTCCGTTTTACCGGGGTACGACCCGTCATCGGAAGTGGGCCCAAAGAGCCACACCACCATTATTGTGCCATCGGGTTGACGAGAGCCTACTTACTTATACGGCAGCCCATCCTCCGCGAACTCACGGTGTCCCCCCGCAGGCGTAAAATATCGCCAAATAAAGAATTTTCACCCGTTGTTGACTTCAATTTTTTTGTATTGTCCAAGCGTAAAGTATCGCAAATAAATAATTTTCACCCATTATTGACCTTTCATTTTCACAATTTCGTGAAACCTTTAGCTCATCCGAGTGAAGTTTCCGGTCATGCATATTTATGTGATTCTGGCTTGTTTTTGTGCTTTCAACTAGCAGTTTGTACGTTGAATTTTGAATTGCCCTGAACATTCACAAGAAAAATTATTTTGCCTTCTAAACTTTTGTATTCATTATGTTAATTGCAATATCTAATCTTTCTGTATTATTATATCCGCTGAAAGGCTGTGCAGTCATTCTTTAGCAAATATTCGTCGGACTAATACGATCTTTTTTAAAAACAAGCACAAATCCATGGACTGACCTTATATTCTCTGTGCCTTGAGTCATATTCCATATCGAATTTTTCACTCTCCAGTTTAGCAATTCTCTCATGATATTCTTTGCAGATTTGCATTAGTTCGGCTGCAAAAAGCAAGTTGGGGGAAAGAAGCAAAATAAAAAAAATGCATTAAACCAGTTAACAAAGCGATTTAGTTAGTTTGCTATAAATATTGAGTTTTAAAGGGAGGGAAACGTGAAACAAAGACACAAACGAACATATGAAGAGCTTGTAAGGAATTGGCGGCAGAGCTTCCAAACGACAGTTGACAAAACATACATACAAAAATCTACTATAAAATATGGGTTCACTGGTTTTGTTTGCTTATCAAATCTGATAGATAATAGCACTAAACACTTTGAATTATAAATCTAGGCCAATCTAAGTAAAAGACTTAACGAAGAAATAAATTTTATTCGGAAATGTTTAAATAAATTTTTAATATTTGACAATTCATTCTTATACATATATAGGTAGAAAAGTATTAGTTATATTTGGAATATGCGTTTTCCTTCTGTTATGAAATTTATTGACACCAACACTGTGAAAATATTTATGCCAGAAAAACATGAAACAATTGACTGTGTTAAAAACGTTACTAAAATAGGCTTAGAAAGCAAAAATCATTTAGTGACAGTTTTTGTATTACTCAACGCATAAAGTGCCAGTATTATTTTATGAAATGAGCAAGGCAATAGTAACTTTTTCCGTGCGATTTTTTTCCCATTTGTTGGAAACTTTTTCCAATGAAAATTGATCTCATATGTTATGTATTATAGCAGGCTGTAGCATCACTGTAACATGATGAGGCATCATCTTTATCTGCTCTTAATGTTTATTTCAAAAGAATAGAAGAAGAATTAATTTTGAGATAGTAATGATTCATCAACTTTTGGCCCCGTTAAAGTCAAAGCCAATGCTTAAGCATGTGACAGGTTACCAGACTGTCACATGCTTTAAGCCTAACCTTTGCAGAAATGTTTTCTTTTTTAAGCAAACAAAACTTATGAACCCTTTGCGTTAAAAAAGTGCTAAAATCTATCTACAAAACAAAAAGGCCAAACACCGAGAGCGGGAATACAAACAAAAAATAAAAATACAAACCGACAAAAACAAGAAAAGAAAAAAAAAACAATCGCAAAAGCGTGAGTGGCTGAGCTCAAAAAAAAGAGAAACCCGATATTATTGATGGTGCATCACAGAATCGAATGAGCCATACCACAAATTCCTTCTGTCTAACTGCGTATTCCAAATCGTATTTAGCGTCTTCTAGCTTCATGATCCGCTGATGGTACTCTTTGCAGATGGCCTGCAGGGCAGCTGAGGCCAGCGCGAGGAAAGTGGAAGAAGAGGAAAGGGAAAGTGCAGGAAGGGGAATGAAATATCGGAAAAAGAACAGGAATTAACGTTTCAGTACAGTAGTAGTGGGAGAACATAAAAATGCAAACAGAAACGAATCATGAAGAAAACCATTCAGGTTTCTGGAAAATATTTCTATTTAATAATTATCTGTTACGATCAATGTGGTAAATCGGTTATTATATATAATCTCCGCAGTAATTATATATAATAGCTGGATTTTTTATTCGGTTGTTACACATAATGAACGGTTATTATATATAATTACCGTGGTGATTATATATAATAACCGATTACTCACATTGACAGTAACATATATACATCTTAATCGAGATTTCTACCGACTAGATGGTTTACACTGAAGTTTTAAGTTCTACAATTCTTTAAAAAATATCAAACTTCGCGGAACTGTCACTTCACGCTAACAATGTTTTTAGCCCAACCTCAATTACAACCTTAATGACTTCGGAAGAGATGGTTGTCACTTCTTATATTTTAGATCTGCCATTATAAATTTCAAAAGAAATAAGATAAAGAGAGTTAATCTCCTGTGCATAATATGGAAGTTTTTATTTTTGAATTCTTTTATGAATCTTCGAGTCAAGCGAATTTGTTTAGTTATTAAGTATGCACTGTCATTAATTATTACTAATATCTTTATTCTTCGAAAGCATGGTATGATTACAAATGACACCTGATTAAATTTCAAACATTCATAAAAATTTTGATAATATTTTTTTCCGAAATTTCGATTGACAATATGTATGAAAAAGACGCATAATTTGATTTAAACGTTTTGCATTTCTCTTTTATATATTCGACCTGTATTTAATACATTAAATGATTCATTTCTGTTTGCTTAACAATTAAGCATTCTTCAAAATATTCTGAAAAGTTATTTGAGTACAAACGTTTTGTCACTTCTTTTTCCATCAACAATAAGAATTAACTTTTTATTGTTCCAGACGTATGCGTAATAATTAAATCCACTCTTTTTTCCCTAAATTCCTTAAAAGTTGCTACTAGTAAGGAAATTTCAGGATAAATATCTTGGAATTCTTATAAAATTTAACTTTCCTGTATTTTGTCGTACATAAATCATAAAAAAAGTTATTGTGCACTCAAATAACTTATCAAGGAAACTAAATCAACATATTTGGACAATCACAAATTATGGACAACATACATCTAGCATAATACGAATATACATGATTACTAATAAGAACAAAACAATATATTAATTTAAAATTTCTATATTTGCTGTACTTTTAAAAGAAATGTACAAAAATTCCCAAAATTTCAAATTAAATTAAAAAAAGAAAATTTTGGATTTGCTGCCAGACGTACCATCTGCATATTAATTGATATAATTTCATATTTTAAAGCATCTTTTTTTAATATTATTTCATGCCGAAATAAAATTGATATTGAAGCGGAACATTTTATAATTGATTATTTCCTTACAATTGTTTCTCTTCTGAAACCATTTTAACAAAAATTAATAATTAATATTCATACCTTACGATATGAAC
>BGPR01000008.1:3441611-3521646 GCA_013235015.1 Araneus ventricosus
AATTAATAATTAATATTCATACCTTACGATATGAACACATTATAGTAATGTAAATGATCCTGACTGGCAGAATATTCTTCTTACTATTTGTTCTATTTCATTACTTTATGTAAATATAACACACAATATCACATGAAATTGTAAAGTGCTATGCGTCTATCACATTCACGACATAAATATTTCTACCTAGGTTTCAAAGGTTGGAAATCTCAAATCTGCCATTTTTTTCCACAATCACATACAGTAAAAATCTTAGAAATAATAGCGATAATTTTAAAATAGATTGATGTACAAAACAGCTATTGGTTGAGGATGTAATTTTAGGAAATTTCAAACTACTAATAGCATAGATAATTCTAATATGTCTAATTACAACATTACAGTAATGTTTTCATAGATTTTAAGTAGCTGATGTTCTCGAAAATCATAAAAATTTAACATGTGTAAATGTTACAATTATTAAAATCTATTATAAATAACAAATAAAGATTTTTAACTCAGAATTCTACAATTTACAAGTATTCTTTTCCTATATTTTTGGTATTAATAATTGACTTTCTTTAATATCTAATAAAAAAATTATATTTCCGATTATCTTATTATTTGAGAATATCCATAATTAGCTATTTTTTTTCTCTTAAAGGTCCCTTACCTTCATTGATGCCGTCAAGGTTCTTAGATGGCCCACACCTCTCATTGATGGTCCTCCTCCTCTCTTCTGCTTTCCTTTCTTGTTCCTTCTTCAATTCTTCGGCGGCTTTTTTCCTCAAAAGGGTCTATAAAATACAGTTTCTTTTCTTACAACAAAAGAAACTTCCTAAAAATTGCTGGAGATAAATATTACTCCGTTTCTTTAGTTTCATAATTTTTAAAATGTAATGTTGCGTTTTTTTGTAACGATTGTTAATGTTGCGGTTTTTTTTTTCATTATAAGATAATTTTATCATTCTTTTTTCTTTTTAATTCTTTTCCATACAAATGGAGAGATAAACATATATGTGTTTTTGATTTTTTTTTTCGCATGTATTCATACAATTAAGAGTTTTTTTTCGAAAATTAGAAGAGAAATTATGTTATTTCTATGTAAGAGGCATTTTTCTATTGATTTTTTTTCATAAATTTTTCTTAAAATTCTCGATTTCAGACTTATTTAAAAATGAGCTGCATTGTAAATATTTACTATAATGTTATCGTCATTTGAAAAAAATTATTACAGTTTCTATGGTTTTTATTAGAAATTTACACTATTTTCCAAGCCTTTATTATTGGTTAATTTCTGGTTTTACCGGTGGTCATTACTGGTGTCTAATTAAATTACTATATTCTGTAAAATAAATAGTTTCTTAAGTGATGGAAACTCATCTCTTGACACATATTGCAATTCTTGTCTCTTAACATTTGTTATCATATCTTATCATCTCCATATTTATGAAAAAGTAATTTGAAATTATATTCGGCCGCGGTGGCCTAGTGGAAAGGTCTCGACCTCGGGACCGGAGGGTCGCAGGCCCTAAACCCAATTCCAGCGAAGATGCACGTGTATAGGGCCTCCTTCACGCCAAATCATACGTAGTGGCCAAACGTCCTCCCGTTGGTGTGGCGCGGAAGTTTGGAGAGGGGGTACCAGCTCAGGTGTCGTCCTTTTCTTCTGACCGCGGTTCAAAATTACGAGGTCCGTCCTCAACTAATAGGCCTCGAGTTGCTGCAAAACGAGACATTAATCTAACCTTACCTAACCTTGAATTTATGTTCGGATTTAATTAATGCATGTAAATCCAAAGAATTTTGAGCAAAGCGATTAAATTAAAATCATGCCATTTTGTATAAAAGTGAAATCGATACTTGTTTCTTATTGACCATAATTTTATGAATTTTTATTAAATTTCTTGAGTCTTTAAAACTTGATTTCTTACAGATCTGTATTATATTTTGTTCCAATACCTGCAAATTAATGCCTGATGACTAGATTTTTATTCCAAAATTTATTTTAATCAAAATAATTGTTGCGTACTTGTTTTGCTGAGTCGGTGGGTTTTTTTTCATGATGGTTCTTCTTAGAAGTTGTTTCACTTCTCTTGGGATTTTTCCGGTCACGAGGGATCAATTTTTGGGCAAAAGCCAGGCCTCTCACAGAAAAAAAATCCCAGTTCTGAATCCCATCTTGCAAATGACCCTTGAAGAAGTTTGAAAGCCGGATTCTTTTTTATATTTTTCCTTTTCTAATGGTATTAAAGGGTGACTTCATTGTTTCGCTCTTAAAAATTTTCCCCGTCTTTAAGATTACTTTCTTCTAAACGTTTTTATTTTTGATAATTTATACCTGATTTGAATCTGAAAAAATTCTTTTGACCAATTTTGATACGTACCCTTAGTTTCTTCTTACGGGCGGGGGTCATGAAACCTTTCTTGCCACCCTTCTTAGCCTGGGCAGCGGCCTCAAGCCGGGCTCGCACCTCGGCTTTCTTCCTCTCCTTTTCCTCCTGCACCCTCTTTCGTTCCTGAAATACATAAAAAAACATAGCTCTCAGTTATATGAATTTCTACTTCACTGAAAAATTCGTACGATAAACACCATACGAAAGTTTCACATAAATAAGAATTAAAGTAGTGATAGATATTAATAAATAAATATTTTTAAATAGATATAATAATGTTGATACTTACATCGCTAATTTTTCGTGGAACAAAGATTTCATAAAGGAGAAAAGAAGAAAATAATATATATTAGTTATATTCAGTATGAGCACAGTCATAGCACAAAAATCAGCAAACAAAATTTAAAAGCTTTTTAAGTACAATAATCAGTTAAAACACTAGCAAATACTATTCCGAGAACGTCTTTTCTTAAATGGTAAAAGCTTTGCATTAATTTGAATGCAAGATAAATATCGTTTTGAGTAGTTATTATTATTGCTCTTATAATAATGATATTTCAAATAA
Organism: Araneus ventricosus; assembly: GCA_013235015.1. Classification (NCBI taxonomy): domain Eukaryota; kingdom Metazoa; phylum Arthropoda; class Arachnida; order Araneae; family Araneidae; genus Araneus; species Araneus ventricosus. Next base: position 3,444,552 of record BGPR01000008.1, read on the forward strand.
TTAATTTTATAATGCATGCATTATTCAAAGCAAATCCATTTTAACACGAAATAAAAACATCATGCTTCGAAGAAGAATTTCATTTTTTAGATTAACTTATCAAAGATGAATAAAAAAGGAAGAAGTTTATTTAAAAAAAAAGGCAACCATACTTACTCGGCCATGTTTATCGTTTAAGGGGCCCAAAATTGATGGACCTAAATAAAAAAAATTAGATTAATTTTTAGCCCAGAAACAAAAGAGAGATATTTTATTATTTGCAAACGATTTCAAATGACACAGTAATATTTTAATTATCCCTCCCTTCATGTAATTCTTCAAATGATCTCCTCCCTTTTTCACCTAATCAGATAGCTCAGTCACCAAATCGTTATTCAATTTATTACCTTCCTTTTTCTGCAAACAAGATTAATATCAAAATTCTAAACTAATTTCTATATTTCATTACTAGATTATTCCACTTCCTGTCTCTTTATTGGAAATACAAGCCGCCCTTGAATATTTTATAGATAGGTTTAAATCTACTCCGATAGGTTAAAAAATAATCAGACGAAACCTCACAATATTTGCTTGCTTAGTTGTCTTTACATATGATGTGAAGAAAATTGAATTGAAAGAAGAAGATATGAGTATCAGCGACTTAATAAGGAAAAAAATCGACGGGAGGCTGTCTCTGCGAAACGGCCGCTGGAATTGAGGGGCGTAGACTTACTTACCTTACTCAACTGTGACTTTCTGTGACTAAAGTAGCTTTATGTGACTATTAACTCTATAGTCTATAGTGATTATTAATCTAGTGTAACTAAGTGAGTCTATATATGTAAAATTCTTCGTGATTTTCACCAACTTTGCAACTAGACTGTGACTGAACAGTAATTCTAAATTCTAAAATTATTTTTGCAATCGCCAATGTACACCTTTCTCTGTTTAATGAAACTAAAAACAACTCTCTATGATATTTATTGCGGAGCTATAAGCGTTTAACTTTCGCGCGAAAACCATCATAATTTTTTCCTTTCCCGACACACCATTAGACCACTATGGATGAACATAAGTCTACGTCTAAAATCATAACCAAGTTGAAGTATTTGTGCATAGTGCGAAAATCTGTGTACTCATTTAAAAAGATAATTAATTCTAAGAAAAATATTTTATCTCAACTTCATATCGTGTGATGAATGCTATAACTAAGTAAAAAAAATAGGGTAATTATGGGTAAGTACATAAAAGCATGCCATTTGGCGAGGTTCACAACACACTACGAATGAGAAACATTTGTAGTTGATACCTGACTTATGATTTCATTCAGATCAAGGATCATTCAAAATCATGAGAAAAAAAAACATTCATTTACGTTTTTCACGAGACACCTGATTTGTAATTACCTAATTATGACATTCACTCTACGATATGATACTGCAGTTCTTGGCCTAGCTTTGAGCAGATGCACGACGTTCTGAAAATTATACATCAATACCGATATAGATCTTCACAGCAGCTTTGTAGAATGATATTTATAAAATTCCTATTCTATATTTTTCTATCCTCAAAAATATTAAGGAAATCAGCTTTTCTGTATCTTCCTTTGAATTTTAGAAGCTGATTGTTTATCTCTATCATTAGAAATCGTAGTATCAATTGCGTTTCAACTTTATAAGTCTTTTTTCTCAATTTGGTTGTAATACTCTTTCTTCTAGTTTACATATATTTGCACCTTTCCTTCCTATGCATAATATACCAAATATTATATTATCTTTCCACTTGAATATTTTTTTAAAAAAGAAGACAGTAAACCATATAATTTTTTTAAAAACTAGATTAAAAGATTTATTTACAAAAAAATATATCAGTGCTAATCTTAGAAAACTTCTGACTCTTATCATATTAATGTAAATGAATTTAAGCAAAATCGAAACTGAGTTAAAGCAAGGACTCGCCTCAAAATTTAAAGTAGTCTATTTTTATCAGTAAAATAATTATACATGTAATTTGAAGAATACATTTTAGTTATATAAAATCAGTACCTCCCATTTTCTAATTTTATTGCTTAATAATAAACGAAATTCTACTATTTTAACGTAGGAATATGTTCCTCTCATTGGGGTCTCAGGAAGGAAATTGATTCACACGCCAAAACGCCACGAAACTTGGTATGGGAGATCCTCTATATCTCGGTAATTACATACTTTAAAAGCATAACTAATGTCTTATTTTAGAGATAAAGGGTAACAACAGAAGTTACAACAAAACTTACTTTAACTTAAAAACTTACGAGAAACAAAAGAGTCACGCGAGTAAAGTAGTCCTACGCCTTTAGCGTCAGCGGCTGTTTGAAAAGACAGCCTCCCGCCATTTTTTTAAAAACTAGCCAACTTAATTATTTCAAAAAACTTCAACCATTTGAAATAAAATCCGTCTCCAGACAAATATTTAAAACGTTTTAGGTTATCTATTCTTTAAATATATTTATGTCTTTATATATCCGAATTTCAATCTCATTAACAATGAAATAACTTCATTTTTATATTTCTTTGTTTTTTATTCTATAGTGTGCAATAATTCAGGCTAATTAATCCTCTTTCAATTTCTAATAAATATTGTAGACAAAGTTCAAATCTACGAAAAACCCCAAACTTTAAAAAGTACTTTCCTCTTGGCAATCGTCCTAAATTTTTTATAAAGTGAACAGTGATTAAAAAATGTATGCGTTTACAGAAACGGCAGACGGTTGCTAAATGAATTTCGTCCAAGAAGTTCCTGAAATATTATACATTTTTTTAGCTTAGTTTAATACAGGAAGTCAAAACTGTCTGGGAAACCCAAACCGTCTGGAGCTTTTTTGAAATTAGGTAAACCCCTTTTCTTAAAATAAATCTAGGCGCAATTTTTACAACGACTAGTTTATCCTTGAGGTATTTTTTCTTCTTGCATACAGATGAATAAGAAAAATATCTTGTCAAATTTTTGAAGGAAATTATACTTTAATTTTTTTTTCTCAGTTATCAGATTTTTGAATTGCATCTTGTAAACTTTTAGAAATCTTTTATCAAGTCAAGTACTGTATAAATGCAGAGTTTGCATATAAAATCAAAATAAAATATAAAAAATCAACTGGTATTCCACTATCCACCTTTCAACACCCATTTTATTGACATCTATCATACTTTGGATGTGTAAAAAACATTATTATATTCAAAATGAGAAATTGTTTAAAAAAATAAAATATGAAAATTCCAAAAGAAACATTATTTTGCAAACAAACATAGAAAAATTCATAACAGCTTACAATTGTAAATAAAAAGATATTCCATATACATTTGTTTCATTACAGTTGTAAATGAATTGTGCAACATTACAATTGTTAATTGTGTTTCTAAGAATAATTCAAAATTAATTTATTGTGCTTCATAAATATTTGCTAAGAGTAGCAAGATGATGTGCATTTAGCATAACACAAATAAATAATAAAATTCATCATTCAATTTATTCCATATTCGTTATCATTATCAATCACTAATTATATGAGCAAATGAAATATTTATCTATAATATGCAAATTTCCATGTAAAATAATCGGATTTTATAAGTTTCAAATTATTTTTCCAATTTTAAAGTTATTAAAACTTTTTTAAAAAAATCCTATAGCTGCCTGACTTATTTATAAGCTCATTTTATTTGTTAAAAGATAAAAGTCTGTTAATCACTAATATTAATTAAGATCTAAATATTTTTTCCATTTAAAAAAAACTTTCAAACCTTTCAGCTTACCGTGTAAAGCAGGAGGAATAACCTAAAAAATTCTCAAGCGAGAAGACGACAGGGCGATAGAGAAGAAAAAGTTGGGAGAGCAGATTTAAAAATAGATCAGATCACGTTGTTCCTTTTCTCTTCCTAAATAAGGTTGCAGTTGGAAGGAGAAAAACTAGCATAGTTTTCTCAAACCTTCTTCGGATTATCTGGGTCAGTTTGACGAGCAAATTTAATCACTTACAAAAGATATTCAGTATTTGTACTTTCCAAGATCGATATATTTTCACAACTATACATAGTTTTTAAGATTTGATGTAACATTTTCTGTTTTTGGAGGTAATATTTCTATACTTTCAATATTAATTTCAGTATCTCACAATTTTAAATTTGAAATCGAAGAAGGTTTATGTAGCTCATTGTGACAGGAAATGATTTTTTTTATTTTAAAATGAGTGTTAATTCTTATACCCTGAGTTTTCTAAGAATTTTCATTTGTTTATTGTTAGATTAAAGGTGCTAAAAAAATAAAGCATGAAGTACTAGCAATTTAAATGTAATAAAATAATATAATATAATATAATATAAGCACCCATAAAAAAGAATTATGCTTGATTTCTAGTCAAAATAATACAACCTTGAAGCAGCATTTCGTTTTGATATTCGGCACACATTTAAACCATTAAATAAAATAGTCTTTTCTTAAAGATAATTTAGTTTACTAACAAAAGATGGTTAATTTTAAGTAACTAGAAGCTTTTAATTAGCATCTTTAAATGGAAAAAGCTTATTTTCATTTCATTTGATTTTTTTAATTAATGCTGAATTTGAAAATAATCCTAATAATGGGATATTATGACGATTATTAACTATATTCACATCCGAAAATCTGCATAAGATATTAGGATTGCTCATGAAAAATGGATTTATGTCCATCGACATATTCATTTTATTTCTGTCTCTTTTACTGATAACAATTAACAGCCTCTACCAAATTGCCATGCCAAATATAAAGCTTGTATTTGAAAGTTCTCACTGAATGAAAAAAATAATAATAAGCCTTGATAGTCTAAACTTTAATTACAATTAAAAACATTTATCCCCTTAAATACACAATCATAATAACATAACATCTGCGCATGCTCGTCCAAGAGACTGATTTTCTAATTTGACAAAACTTTTTAATGAATTCAGTGTATTTATTCTCAGTTATTTTCCCAAATATTCATCCTTCTTAAACAATCAATCAATTTAAAACAAATTTTGGTTGCATTTTTGCCTAAATATTATAATTCACGTTTATACATTCCCGTAGGGATAATTATGATGCACTAGGTAACCGCTGCTTAACAATTAACACAACCTATAGCAGTTTTTTGAAATTTCAAAGAGGAAAAAAATACTCAATTTTTGGCAAACAATAACGAATATTTATGAAATTTTTTCCCATCAAGTAAGAATATATGATCTCATGTTTATGTCAGACATTAAAAAATTCAGAAATATTCGTTATTGGTTGCGAAAAATTGAGTATTTTCTTCCTCTTTTCCTCTTTGAAATTTCAAAAAATTGAGATAGGTGGTGTTGCTTGTTAAGCGACGTAATCTTATTTTTAAATGCAGTTCATATGTGAAGTATTCTTCACTAAGATCCTAATCATTGACAGTAGAAGGAGAGCATCTTTTAAAATTCTTATGGTTCCTGGCGTAATGTTTTATGCCCTAACCATTTCTATTAATATAAAAACATCATTAACTCCAAGCATTCAACTTGATACATTTCAAATTAGCGCCACTATGCAGTAGAATGTTCTTGACTATTTTAACTTAATACAACGAATGTATGTAAATATAATCATTATTAAGTACGTTGAAATTAACGAAAATTTAGATGTCAAATGAAAATGAGTAAATTCTGACTCATTAAATCGCTGTGGAAATGCGGGCTAATTTCCACGGCGAAATGAAATATGAAACTTCAATAGTTTCAAAATTATGAAATATTTGAAATTGTGCCTCTTGGTGTGCCTTGCCAATTCAAAATAAACGATAGCATCACCCCCCCCTCACTCCTCTCCATCACGCTTTTAATAGAAACTGCTGATCGAAAACTCTCACAATCATCGACAGAATGACAAAAAATAGTTACATCTGAACAATTTTCGAAACAAAAGCGTTTCTGAAAAGATTAGGAACAATTGTATATCCTGGTATAAACTATTACTATGTAATGTCACGTTTTCTGCGTGATGATACTTAAAATAATGTATTCGCAAATATTAAAACATAAGTGAGATACTAGTACCAAAAATAGCAAATTTGAAATAGCTTTTGATGTAGCTGACTTCATACTTTTAGACGTTTGTCCGCTTATAATTAAAATACAAGAAAATATCTTATTTAGTACTAAAATGAGGACATTTTCACTCGTTTATTAATGGCATATTTAATATACCAGATAGCTTCGTTTACGAAATATTTTCAAAAATTTTGAATTAAAAAAATTAAGAATAAAAGGGATTTTATGAAACAATATTAAGGTATCCTGAAACGTATATGCCTAAATGGGATGTGAATAAAATACATAGAGGATCAAGGGTTATTGAAATAACCAAAAAATATCACATAAAAGACCTGTTGTGAAACAGGGCATTTTTTGCATCCTCTGTCTATTTAGCCCATAATGTTTCATTTAGTTTGTTACCTTATAAACAAAGCTTCCATTAATTAGTATGGCTAATTTTCTTGGAGAAACTGAATACGAAAATGTAATACGAAATGTAATGAATATGAGACAACATCACAGTTCTAACGTATCGTAAAATTACTTTTTACGAAAAATGGTAGTTTTGATTTTAAAAGTTATTTTCCAACTTTTTAATTAATTTAATTAAATTTAATATTAAACAGCTGATTTATATTATTGAGAAAAAGTGAAAAAGCATGCACACTGTATTTAATCTATAACACAGATACAATATAATCAAATGCTCGACAAAGTCAAAATTCATTTAAATATTTAACTTTAGTACATTACATCTTAGTTTTACAATAATATATATATATATTCCATATTTTAAAAGACTTCTGTCTAGCACGTGTATAATTCTGATACAAAATATTATGGCAAATATTTTTCACATCAAACATTACTTTTGTTAAATGCATTTTAAAGGTTTTGTAGGTGTTCAACCTTGAAAAGTAGATTGTTTTTAGAAAAAAAAATATTCGGACACAAGATATCTTAGGTTAATTCCAATAGCACCACAAAGCACTTAAGAATCTTTTAATATGGAAAAATAACTTTCATTTTTAGGGTCAAACCATTTACATAAAATCAAGCTTCAAAAATCGTAATAATTATTTTTAAATATAATATAATATATATTAGATATATATAAATGATTTATAAATCGAAGTGGTATATCCTACTTAAACACAAAATGTTTTCAAGAAAACATTTCTCTATGAAAAATGATACTCAAGTGAAGAAATTTAAATTCAAGCAAGAATCCATTTCAATTAACCTTCCAGCTGCTTAACTTGCGATTTACGCGGGGTGGAAGCAGGTCTATTCTCTGTTTCAACCCGCGATTTCTGCGGGCTAATGTGTTTACCTCTTATCATTATAGCGTTGACTTACTTTGAACTATTATTGCGTTTCATATAAATAAGTATTCGATTCGATACAAAAGTTGCATCTAAATAGTGATTTAAAAATTGGAAGCATAAGAAATAAAGAAAATCATCAAAGAAGAAATTTACCTCAGAATTGCATAAAAATTCAAAAATTTAGAAATACATTTTAAAAATTTAGAAACATCCTTTTGAGAAATATCTTTACAGAAATTAAGCACCTTCTTATAAACGACCAAAGTTCTCTTAAGAATCAAAGCAAAAATAAGCTAACATAAAGTTAGAGTCAAAAAAAGTAATCTAATTTTCACTAAGAGAGTTAAACTTTTCTTTCTGATCAACACAAAGCATGCATATTTTCTTTTCTAACAAAACCAATTTGAATCTACAAAATTATTATTCGGTTTATCAGAAGAAGAAGTGATTGATTATTTACCTGCCAAAGAAAGAATAAGAAACTGCGAGGAGCTTACAGTGAGTGTGTGCGAGGTCTTAGTTCCACACCGAAGAAACTTCTAAAGAAACGCGACTTTAGAGTTGTGACTTCCGCGGGGATCACTTTCCAAACTCCTCATTGGGTGAATCTACTCCACCAATCAGAAAATACTCACCCGTCTCCCCTATCGCAGCCGCTACATATTCTGGGCTACTCATAAGAAAAACACAGATTCCTCTACACAGCATCTCAAATAATCGCCCTTGGTTTAAAGGAGTTCACTGGGTTAAATTAGTTACCTGAATTTAATTGAATTTCTGTGGTAGAAGTCAAAAAATTTTTTGATCGCAGTTAATTAAAGTAAAAGGGGGAAAAAAGTTTTGGTGTTAATAATTGGAGAGGGGAAATACGGAAAAAAATTGCTTTGCATGTTGTTTTGACAAGACATTAAATTCCAAGCGATTCAACGAACTCTGTTTTATTTTCATTTTGGCATCCTTACATCTTTGTATCTGCATGATTAAAATGTTTGAAGGAACCATTTCCAAAACATTTTGCCAAGCAGAAACACTTTATTTTCTTATTTACTTATCTTTAAACATCCGTGAAAAACACATGTAAATATAGTTTTTTTTTATCCTTTCATCACTCGTACTCATATTATGATTCCACAAGATGCGCCTTTCACCACCCAATTATAAATTTATGTATGGGAAATTAAGTAATAAGCAAGCAAAATAAATCAGTTATCAATGAAAATTTAAATACAAAATGCATTAATAACCTATAAGCAATTAAACTTATTGCTTTCACTATCATTTGCTCCATCAATCATTTGATGTTTTAAAATATTACACATTTGTTGACCATCTGCATTCTTATGTTCTAATGTTTCATATTTTCCATTTCCTTCAGAGAATAAACGCCTGATTTATTTTTAAAAAATTAAATTGAGTTTAAACGAAATTTTACATTATAATAAATGAAAAAAAATTGAAAAACTCTTCTGTGAGAATAAAATATAATTTTATATAACTTTTAATGATGTTTATTTAATTTGGAAGACTGCACATGGACGACATGATTTTGATGTCAAAGTTTCATCCGAAGTAAGAAATGAGAAATGTCATGCTTCGAAATGTAGGTCAAATAAGTTTGAATATTATCTCCTCTCAGTTACTTTTATCATTAAAAGGCAGCATTCGCGCCATTCCGTTAAATACAGGTTATTATTAAATTGTTTGCTTCTGTTTATTTTTGCATTTTTATTATTAGGTTCTGATACTTCAGATGTTGTTGCATTCTTGATAATTTGCGTTCATTCTTTGAAGCTATTGGATCTCGAATTTTTCAGTTATGTGAGAGTGGAAGAGTTCATCCTTTCAGATACTTCTTCTTTATTATATTACGAGGTAAAGATGAAAGTTCTTTTTCTTTCTTTGTTTCAGTTGCTATTTCATATTTTTTATATCTTGGGGATGTTTTTTCTTTGCTCTTCCACTTCAAGATTTTTAGCGTCACATAAGGGTCTTGGTTTTTAGACTGATGTCAAACCCTTAACAGAAAAAAATCTTGTTTGAGTTTTTTCTTCATGTGATTCTTGATAAAATACAAAGCCAGATTCCTCCATCTTGTTTTAGTCTTTCACTTTATTCTATGCTTATCGCAACATGTTTTTGGAACAACAAATATAAAAAATTCAAAGCTTTTCTTTATTTTTAGTACAATCATAAGAAAAGGCACAGAATACAAAGCCCTTACTTTCGTAACAATTTTTTAATCAAGAATACTAAATCTGATACTTTGATTCAATTCTAACCGGATAATGGGATCTCACAAATACTCTATGTATTAGAATCATGTATATTATCCTTAATCCTTATAATACAGCTAGAAAATCACCCGTCATACCATGACGCAAATTGCCTCTTCATTCGAGAGATTTCCCATCAAACTTGACGTGTTTAAATAGATATATATGCGAGAGAAATGCTTAACATTGATTGAAAACAAATAAAATAAACATATGTTTTATGACAGGAAATATTTTTTTATTTACATATTATTTACATACTTCTTTATTCAAAAACCCTCTTGGTAAACAACATTCCGTGTAAAGTATTTTTCGTTGTTTAACAATTTTATTATAATTCAATAACCATGAAATTCTCACCTTGTCAAACGTAAGTCAAAAGTTAAAATTTCAAAAGAATTCTTTTTCGAAATTCTAATCGAAACAAAGCACTTCTCTGGTTGTCAAACGTTGCCAAAAAATATTATCAAATTATATCATCACGATTGCAATAAATAATCAGATGCATCGTGGCGTCCAAACTATATCGCGCGCATGAATACCAGTGACGTAATTTACTACTTTCTATTAGAAAATGGAAAAGAATTTTAAATATATGATTAATATAATTTAAAATTTCTCGAGAACTATTGATCATAGCGAGATAAATTTTATATCAATAGATAGAAAATTTTATTTCGCTATTTTAGAGCTATTAAATTTGAAATTCACGGAAATTTCTTGTTCAATGAAATGAGAAAATGGTAATTTGTTGTTTTATTTTCACCGAATATAAACTGTAATGTATCCTTAATAAAAAGCAATTGATCTTTCTTTCTCGCCATATGATTCATGCTATAAAATACACCTGGACCGATTTCATTGGTTTTGTAAAAACCCAATGTAATGATTATTTTTGTTTCCAGAAGAAGTGGCATGTATTCACGCTTCAGTAAATAGTTCCTTAATATATTTTTTGGTAAATCGAATACCTTCAAGTATCTTTTTTGCTCCCTACGCCTTCCTCAGTTTCTGGGTTATAAATTTCAGTTTTTTTTATGGTTTCATTTGAATATTGCTATTTACGAGAGAAAAGGGAGACATAACAGAAGAACTGCAGATAAAAACTGAATTCGAATGAAGTAAAGAAGCCTGCAATCCTTTTACACTGAAATTCGATGATCTTCCATGTTGAATGTGAATGGGAAGGTATTTTGAGTGCTATATTCAAAAGTATGTCTTCAAACTTTAATATTTATGCTGTTATTTCACTTTCGTTCTTCAATTTATTTTATTTAGAACTAGCAGCACGAGCATGGCGTTGCCTTTACCATCATGACTTCAACAAAATGAAGAAGAAGAAAAAAAAAAGAAACACCCACAATGACATGAAAAAGTTTTGAAAATAATAACCAAAACAAAAAAATTACATTATTGATTTCCCCGCTTATTTTTCTTCGCTATAATGACATTTGAACTGTAGGAAAACAGTACCGAGTACGTTAATCCAAAACAATATTTAAAAAATTACAACTCGAAAATCATTATTTGACTGCAAGCAAAATATGCGACACAAAGAAACATATTAAGACACTGCCGAAAATATTATTCGAAGTCATTAAGTTAAAGGTTATGACATCTCCTGCGCCCTGCGCCCCAGACAATGAAATTCCAACATTGCATGCTGGGAACGTCTGCTTGCTCCGCCCTCGCCGCGGAAAAAGCCTCGCTTGCGAAAAAAACTCTGAACTGACCAGGGCACAATTAATTAAAAATAAACGAAAAATGTATTTTAACCGGTCTTATTTTAAATCAGGGACAAATGTTCAAGTTATAATCTCAAAAAAATTGAAAATGATAGCGTTATTAGAATGTTAGATGCGAGAATTTTAAGAGTTCCGAATGAAAAATTTTACAGAAAAGTGACTATTTTTAAAAATTTCCCAAAATTCAACGAATTACGTTAGACGTTGAGTATAAACTTCATTAGAACGAAACATGTTTGTTCTTTCCGATGGTGTATCTATTTTCTTCCTGCGATTATCAAAAACGATGTTACTGAGATATTAGCGCGAAAAATCACCCATAACAGCACAAAATATTAAATAAAAGATTTTCTAGATTAAATTTTAAAATTCGGGCTTTGAGATGCATTGAGTCACCATTACGACTACCTGTGTGCCAAATTTCATGGCTGTAAGTGCGATAGATTCGTCTGGACATCGAACACAAACATTGCATTTTATAAGTATAGATACATTTGAAGATTGCAATCTAAATAAGGACTATTGATGATGATAAAATATGTTTTGAAGTGCAACTGATAAAGAACCTATTTAAGAAACTGCTTTAATAGCAAACATAGCTAGATCCTGCCTACGAGAGACAATGAATCATTCAGAAATTCTTCCGTTGACCTTTTTGAATAATGATTCATTTTTAGTGTTTATTTTTGCAGCGTTGGAAGTGCTAGAATAATATAAACATTTATTAAAATGTAAGTGTATGTTTTTGATTAACTTTTCCAGAATTCATATAATGTCTAAGGAAAAGAAAAGCAACATCCCAATAAAAATAACCATTAATTATCTTAGTAGGAATTTTAAGCACTGCACTTTGTTGTGTTAATATTTCTTAAATAATGATGAATTAAAATAATCATTATTTAACTCAACATAACCCAGAGGAAAGATATTACTGTGTATGTGTGTGTGTAACGTAATTGCATATTTCAAGAGTTCAATTTGAATTAAATTTTTTAAACATAACTTGTATATTATTTGCTTAGAAATAATTTTGAGTAATTGCTTAATGTTATTAATGAAATATACAACATACATTTTATATACACAAATATTTTATATTGCCTGTAAAAGTTAAGGAACTACATTTCCAAGACTATCTTTGAATGGATTTCATTCCGTTTAAAAAGCAAATTCTACAGGAGCAAATGCATATTCGTTTGAACTAAAACTGAACTGAATAATCATTATTCAGTTTTTAATTATGCGTTTTTCTCTAAATTCACAAATTCGCCAATGTTTAACAAACTCGAAGTCGAAAATATAACAATTAGTCCTTCGCTGTTGGTAAATAAAAGAAACCGTTAGAAAAGTAGAAGAGACAAATATTCACTAATTACTTTAATCTTATCAATAAGAGCCAACACATATGCTTTCGTCTCAAAAACCTACTCATGCCCGCTTTAAAAATGAGCGCCACTATCTATTCTAGGACTCCCTTTGTTTGAAAGAAGTATCTATGCTCTGTTTTGTACTATTATATATTTATCTGTATGCATTTACGTGTTATCACCACATTCAATTATTTACTATCGTTCACGAAATTTTGTTTTTTTTTTCTAAAACTTGCATTGTATGGCCTGTCAAACAGCCAATCTGAAAATCTTGCAGCGGATTATTCGAGTCGAAAATACGTAAAAGTTCTGTCTAATTATATAAAGGTAAACTAACAGCCTGTTTTGGAGATACAAAAATGCTGTTTTGGAGCGAACCTTGTCGATTTGAACAATGTTCAGATAACAAAGGACGACACTTGAGCTACCACCGTATTCTCAAAACTTCCACATACCAGTGTGTGGTGTGTGGAAGCGCCATCATCATTTCATCCTTGAAGAATTTAGCGTGAAGTAGGCTCCCATGGTCGGTAGATCTCTGGTGGAATAGGATCTCGAATCCAAGGATCTGCCAACCGTCCACCATGGCCCTTCCATTCTATAACAGAAAACTCTAAAATGAAAACCACTATTTTCTTGTATTAATCAGATACAATTAGATGTTAAGTGACATGGGCAGTTATTTGACTCCGTTAAGGACATTTATATGGACAATGTACAGAACTGATGCAAGACCACTAAAAGAATATGATTTAAATATCTGCCATATTCTGAAGTTTAAGATTACGTTGTTAAGGGAACCATGAATATAAAATGATGCATGATTCAATTGAAATCCTATTCCCGGCGAACAAGCTGGTCCCCGAAAGCGGCTAGTTAAAATTTATATATATTGTGTGTTAAAACTGTTAAGTGAATTTATTTTTCTCCTATCAAGTCGATGATATAAAAACTATTTTTTCCCTCTCCTTCCTGTTATTCATCTCTACGCTGAGAGTGTTTTGTATAACAGTAAACCTTATCTGGTCGGTTCCCTCCCAGTAGATTACTAATATAATAGCCCAGATCTGTCTCTCACTGATCCGGTACCACTCTGATGTCACCAACAATAAAATTCGCGCCATAGCACTGCGAGATGTTAAATAGCATTACTTCATTGTTAGAGCACCTAAATTTCAGTAATTTTAAATTTAAAAAAGTAATTGACGCTCTAATTTAAAATTTAATATCTCTAAAATAGTGAAATAAAATTTGCTATCGATTGATATAAAATTTATCTTGCTATGATCAGTAGTTCCGTTATAGATATATTTCTCGGGATTAATAGTTCGTTAAACTATTAATCCCGAGAAAATTTAAATTCCCGAGAAATCTTAAACTATATTAATCATATATTTCAAATTAATTTCTGTTTTTTTTAATAGAAAGTAGTAGATCACGTCAGTGGTATATCATGCGCGTGATATAGTTTGGACGCCACAATGCATCACATTATTTATTGCAATCGTGATGACATAGAAACTTGATAATATTTTTTGGCAACATTAAAATGTACACAAAGACATCTGAAGTACAAAGAAAATTATTAAGCAACGAAAAATACTTCACACGGAAGGTTGTTTACCAAGAGGTTTTCTGAATAAAGAAATATATAAATAATATGTAAATAAAAAAAATTTCCTGTCATAAAACATATGTTTATTTTATTTATTTTCAATCAATGTTAAACATTTCTCTCGCATATATATCTATTTAAACACGTCAAATGTGATGGAAAATCTTTCGAATGAAGAGGCATTTTGTACCCGTCATACCATGACGGGTGATTTTCTAGTTATTAATAATAATAATAATGAAAAAGGATGGCATATTAAATATAAAGATTATATTAGAGATATATTTGATGCAGTATGCTTTTTTTAACATAATAATGGTTACAGGCTGACATACTCTCTTTAAATTCCGTCATAAGACACTCTCGATGCGACATATATGATGTAAAAATCATTCAAAACACTTCACAGGACAGACTATTGGCAATCAACTGTTGGCTATCAAATTTTATAAGTAGTTACTTTTTGGATAGTAGGTGCTTACTAAAATTTTAATTAGATTTTTAATTAACAATGTATCGAAATAGGTTTTGCATCAATAATTTTGGAGCATATTGTTGCACAAAAACCATTTTTACACCAGTTTAAAATTCAAAACATTAGCATTTCAGTCATACCAATTTTATTTCAGTACAATGTTTCGCTAATTTTAATAAATTTTTAAGAATATTTTTTAGAATATTTCACATTAATACTTTTCATTGTTTTACTCACTGCACTTGCTTTGCTACGATATTAAATACGTTTTTGTGTGCACGTTACGGTTGTTATAATTAAGAGTAAATTTTTAAAAATATCAAAGAAACGAATTATGCCCAAAACATTATCATGCAACGATGTTTAGAGTTAGAGGTTCGAATCTCCTTTATTTATTTTTTTTGTTACATTATACTCCTGTGCAACAAAGCTTTTTTTGTCATGTTGAATATGGGTTTCTTTCAGAAAGAAGAATAAGAAAAAATAATTTAAAAAAACACCGAAGAAGGTGCATTGAAAATGCTTCGTCTAGAATTTCATTGCTGCTATCATTTCGCTAAAAC
This sequence comes from Araneus ventricosus, assembly GCA_013235015.1. Lineage (NCBI taxonomy): Eukaryota > Metazoa > Arthropoda > Arachnida > Araneae > Araneidae > Araneus > Araneus ventricosus. The sequence continues at coordinate 3,459,950 of BGPR01000008.1, forward strand.
CACAAGTAGGACTCTTGAACAAAGTCTATTGTATACGTGCTTAGTCCTTTGATATATTACGAAGCTTACTTGTTGTTTGGAGCAATGTGGTTCAGTAAACAACAACGCAGTTCATTAAAGAAAAACTTTTTCGAAAGAGATTTTAAGAAACATCCTTATTCCGAATCGGGACCTAGGACGTTCAACATTCTGCCATAGTTTCACACATTTAATTATTCTCTAAACATGATATACGAATGATATATTGGCTCTAAAATATAATTTAAGAAAAAATAATGAGTCACAGTTCACGAATCCATAAATTCTGGTTTTGAGAAAAGTAAAAAATCAAGAATTTCGGTTATACTTTTACCACAATCATCTTTGTTATATAACAAATGAATTTGAATCAAATATGGCGATATATTTCTATAATTTATTCTGATTCTGGTGGATATTGTTATTCTAGGTGTATGAAAAGTCTTTACACTTTTTAAAAGTCATTAAAAATAAACTAACAATGAATAGGGTCTTCCGGGCTTTTTATTCAATAATTAAACTATAAAAATTCATTTCCTTTGAAAATTAATCAGACATTGAATAGCACCAAGTCATTGTCATTGGTATTCTCGTTTCAGCATGGTTTCACCGTAAGAAATAGCTCAAGTTGTATTGTTTAAATCTGTAAGGTAGGTACAGCGTAAATTTGAAACTACATCCCATCAAAATACACCTTCAACACAACAATTTATGAATGGCGTAACAGATTCATGATGATGTGTTGATTCTCTAATGCTTAATAGAACGTGGTTATAAATCTCATACCGACTCAATATGTTGAGTGCGACTAATGATGCGCTCATTGAAATGCTATAAACATTTTCGAGCAAAAACCTTGATACTTTCTTTATCGAATACAAACCAGCAGGAGTGGTCTCATCTAAACTTTCTCGCATAGGCCCCAACACAGGTGGGGGAAAAATACTACAAGCGGCAATAACACTCTTCATTCCCTAACAGAGGTGGGAGAAAACGCATAAAGCGGTCGCGCCTTTTTTTCCGTTGTAGAATGGTAAAGAAACCGAATATACAATTTGAACGTCTTTTTTTTCAGCCGATTGAAATCAGAATTGGACATAGATCTACAATTAAGGTTTGAAGACCACATACCAAATTTAATTTATCTAAGTCATTGCGTTTAGGAGTTATCGTGTTCACAAGCATACGATTATACAAACCAACAGACAATCAACCCTTTGACGGATATAGTGCAAAATCTGATGCTACATTCCTGATGATAAAACTGTGTACCAAACTTTAACTATATAGTTATTTAAGTTTTTGAATTACCGTGTTCATATGAACACGGACACAGACAGACATACTTCCTATGACGGATTTCGTCTAAAATTTGACAGATATCTACTAATTTTGTGTAAAGCCCAAATACCAAATTTCGTCCCTCTAGCTGTAACCGTTTTTGTGCTATCATGTTCACAGACACACAGACAGACAGACATAATTCCAGAATTGTGTTTTTCGAACTCAGGGATATCTAACATTCATCAAATGTCGTAGAATTGGTACGGTAATCTATAACATTGGTAATTGGTGAATCTATAACATTCATCAAAAACTAGAGTTCGAATTTTTAGACAATTACAATACTTTCTCTTCGCAAACTTCATATACGAGAAAGTAAAAACCGCAAGGATATTTCTTTCTTTTCTTAAAAAAAATTTTGAAATTGTAAAAATACTTTTCGGGTTTACTACCCTGTTTGTTTATTTACATACATTTCAGTAAAATTTATCTGTAATTTGATTCAACTTCCAAATCAAATGTCATAGAATTGGTACGGCGGTATTTTTATACACTTTTTATGGATTTTAATTGCATAGGCATTACACACATCATTTTGGTCTTTCATGAAAGAAGAAATAGCTGAAAGGGAATTGAAGCAGAAGCTCTACAATCCCCGGGCTATCAGCAAACTGAGCTAGGTCAAGTGTTCGGATTCGGTAGAATCACGAGATCATTAAGACATTTTGTAATGTTTAAAAACTTTAGCATCTCAATAGTATTCTATTTTATTCTTAGACTTGTGTGTCAATTGCTTCTTTCTGTCGATTCTGAAGATTTTAATTACAGGCAAATTCATTGCTTTAACTTTTTTTGTTCGATAATTTAATAATTCTTATTAAACGTAAATTTTGATTAAATCACTTTTTAATATTATATTTCATATATTAACAAAGTAGAAACGAATGCAGTGGTGTAATGATGGGTTGAGGGCAAGGGAGTATAGACAACCTGGGCACCAATCTTAGGGCACGTCTACGAAGACAAAAGATTATGGCACTTTTTAAAGCCAAAATATGATGTGGGAACGAAAAAAATGACACCACGCTTTTGACGCCATTTACCCTTGCTATATCACTCCTGAGGACTAGAGGCGAAAAAGTCATATTATATCCATTGGGGCGTGGGGTCACTTAAAGAATGCCATCCTTTTGCAGTTTAGGCCAAGTATTCGTAAAAGAAAACCCCGCCCGATCTTATCATCCGGGTAATACTGACTGACCGGTCGTTGCGACAGAAAACACCGGCACAGTGGTCGAACGCATAATAGCCCTCATTACGAGCTGCACACGCGACGACCTCCTCATCCATTACAGAGGTGCGATCCGTCATCGGAGATGGGCTTCTAGAGCCACACCACCATCATTGTACCCACCAGGGTTAGAAAGACCCCGCTTTTTTATCCGGAGACTTCTCATCTATATACTCGTGGTGCCCCCCGGTGTGGTTTTGGGCAAGTAATACAAGTGGAGTGCAAATTTGCGCTCCAATTATATATATAATTGTGCAAAAGTACACAATTGGACACAAGCAAATACGTTTTTCAACACCTAAAATAAACTTACAGTCATAAATATGAAAGAAAATCTTGGCAAATTTAATTCATTTTCTGAGAATTAAAAATCAATTCCATCGTTTTTCAAATTTAGCCGTATGATATTATTTTAAATGGACTTTTGAAATAAAATGTCCATGTGTCTTAAAATGATTGGTATATTTTTTTAAAACTAAATTTAAATTATGGTACTCAGAAGAAACTTTTAATCTATCAGCGCATTTTTTATGGATAACTAAATTGCATTCACGCAAAATGAAGAAGAGCGCTTTTAAAAACAAGAAGATGCGGTTGCGTGATATTTTGTTATCTTTATTAAGAATTTCATTCTGTTCAGCTTAGTGGAAAGGTATAGTACATCGTGGCACTTATTTCTAGATAATTCTTTTCTAATCTAAAGTATGATTTATTTCTGGCTTCTGCTGAAATTTTCAACTGGCATCACGCACGATATTGCCGAAAGATTTACTGTAGGGTCTTTAACGTCACAGCATGTCCGCCTTCATGGTATGCACACGTGCAAACGTACGTCGACGGAGTCCTGTGTACGTAATTCACCCACCCTGAAGCCGTTATTTTCTAGTGGTACTGCGAAGAAGCTTGCAACGAGGTGGTTTTATTTTTAGATCTTCGGTAGGCTGCCATATAGAGAGGACTATGCAGAAACCTGAAGCAAGCTTCGTTTCCCACTCACGAAAGAGGAACAAAATAGCAGGGAGACAATCTAATTTGAGAACTAAGCCCCGAATTCTTTTTTCCAGTGATTTCCATTTGTTTGTTTCCTTGGCACCCACTATACGTTTTAGAACTAAAGATATGAAGATGTGACATTCATTCATCAAAAACATGTCTGAGCTGAAGCTTCAAATGAAAAAAATTATAGAAGCAAAAACTGATATTTCATAAGAGCTCTGGTGACTTGGAAGAAAATTAATTTAATGATAAATTAGGTCAAGCACGCAAATCTTCGGTTAGACAGGTGCTCTTTGGTTCGATTACATCTGTAGAGTTTTTTTATTATTATTTTAATGTTATAACAGTGATGGAAAAGTGTTGTTTTTGAACGAACACTTTTTTCGAATTTTTTGTTTATGTTTCTTAAAAAAGCAATTCTGGGCAAATACTCATTAGAAACACAATGGATGAAATGAAAACTGAAAAAATGCGCTTAAAATAGGTACTGAAAATTAGTGAAGGAAAAAAAATTGCTTAATGTGCCGTTTACACAACCTTGGACGACAGCCAATGAAACGAACAATTGGAATGATCAGCAGTCATTTAACAGCAGCAGACAAAAACGCGCTAGAGAATTTTGTGTAATTCTCTCCTGTTACTGTCATAATACTGTTAACAAACTGTTATAAAAGTAGTATAAATTTTTGCTATGACATGTCTTAAATCCCAGATTCTTTGGTCAAGATTTTGCCACCTGGTCTTTTTTTATCATCATGGTTTCCCATAAGTTTATACTTATATTTCTTTAGCTCCATTTTTCCAAAATTGCATTCAGGAAGTAAAATTTCTTTGAAACTTTCTGAATTAATGAATGTTACAGTTGTTAGTTACCAATCTTATGATATTCACCAAAAATTTGATGAAAAGGCGGAAATAACACCTCAACCCCTCAATTACCTTGAGGAAATAAGCTCAAGTATTCTCGAAATTATTTTGCCTTTAAAAAGTGAATAATTGCCAAAAAAGTGAATAAATTCAAACCTATCCCCACATACTGCTAATTTGTACTTAATTTTTTTTTTGATGTTGTGAAGTTGTATGAGTGAAAAAGGATGTTTCTATTTCAAATTCTGCTAAAATGAGCAACGAAATTGCGAAACATTTAATTCTTTTGTTAAACAGGCAACAAGAGTTCAAAATATTGGTGATTCCTTATATACTGATTTAGAGATATTTTCTTATTTGAATAAAATCACTTAATACCATAATTTTAAAAATTTCTGACAGTGAATACCAACGACTATGGCATGAAATAGAAATATTTGATTTTGAAATGGGTGTTGAAAATTATTAGTCAATCATTTAATGTCTAAGTAAATATTGGATGAATTTCATTTATCAAGTTTAGATTATTAGGAATTTTATCGTTGTTTTTAAATGAACATAAATTTTAAAAACATACAAAGTGACTGGTTTTCCTTTCCAAAAATTCATCAAGTTAAAAAAAACAAATGGCATATCCTAAAACATCAGTATTCTTGATGAAAATTTCAATTCCTTGCATTTCATGTTTTAAATCCAAACAATTAAGTACCGGTTAAAAAAAATGAAGTTATTCTGCCACTTTCGATCATTCTAAATTCTATTTTCTAATGTTATAAAGAATAGAGTGTAATACTTTTTCATGATTGCTATTTTACAATCGTGGCAAAGATTCGTAATTGGTTGTTGTACACATTTCACAATCCTTCATTTTTTCAGTATTTTCGCTTGCATTCATCACAGTTATCGATGAATTAATTACAATTAGCATATTATAAAGTTGCAGTTCAGGTTTTCTTAGATTTTTTCATTTAATAGAAATAATTTCTTTAAATTTAATTAACTTTAAAATAATTTGATTCTCCATAAAATTTTAGTACTCTCATGATACTAAGATTGATCCAACTTATTCCGAAAAATTATAATTATACATATTGTAATATTTTTTCGTGTCTTTTCTGCTATATTAGTCACAAATCAGCATCAGTAATTATGCACGTATCTCAGATGTAGCATCAATCCATTTATCAAATTTAATTAAGCCAAAGAAGTGCACTTAAAACACATTGATCAGCTTACTGTAGATTGCAAAAGTTCTCGAATGATAAAGAGGTCCCGAGTCGAAGCGGTTTAAGTATTACCTCGGGCAGCAGAGAAATCTCGTGAGAATTACTGAATTATTTCATAAAAATTGGTGAACTACACTATTTCAGAATTGCGTATGAACAGGAATTCGCTTTGTTGGTTTTGACTTATCCACAAGCGTTGATATAAATACCGATTAAAAAATTCGAACAAAATAAAGTATTAACAAATAAAGGCGATTGAAACAGAAAAAATAAAAAAGTGCCAGAGGTTGGTAGATTTATGCTAGTTTTACAAATAATTAGATTGAAATACAAACTTTTCCATTTTTAAGGCGAAATATGAATTCCGCCAGAGCCTGATCTGAAATATATGTCTTTATTTTAAGCATTCAAAAATTGCGTGAATCTTATTATGTTCATTGTGAGTTCTGCTGGTCCCATCCCTATCTTCATTCTTATTTTGTGTACTATTCCTGGAACTTCACCCTGCAACTTCAATTGTCTGGCATTTTTTCACTTCCTGGACAAATACAGAACAACAAATATAACTCAAATAGGTTCCAGTTCCTGTTTCTTGTCTGTTAGATCTGCATTCTAAAATTCGTTCCGAAGTGAAAAAAGAAAGTATCTTGCGGGACTGCGTTTGACTGAAGCAATATCAATTTTCACTGAACTTTTTTCCTTTGAAAAACCGTTTCAGAGTTCTGCCTCCAATAAAATGGATTGAACCAATTTAACTGCTGATTCATTAATAGGATTCAGATAAGATTGCCATTTGTTTCGAATATGGATCCGATTCAAATACTAGAACTGGATTCAATCGGCCATTGACTGGACTCCAGAGAATTCATTTAACTCCGTCTGTTTCGTCCCAAAAATCTTTTCATTATTCAACAAACATTTGCACATCTTTCTTTCCGTGTTTAATGCGCCAAAAAAATGGAATATTTGAGGCTGGTGCTGAAAAAATATGAGGTACCTGAAGGTAATACGGTAACTCTTATTTGAAACTAAAATTGAGATGGTTGTAGTAAAATTAAAAAATATGAAAAACAGATGATTTTTAGTGATATCTATCTTCTTTAAGTTTTCAAAGGAATTTTTGTTTTGACTTCTCATTTTCACTTTTAAATTTCAAATTTTGCAAAACTTCTTATTTTGAAGATAAAATGGGCAGTGAAGATAATTCAACAACTTTTCTACTTTTGTGGATAAATCCATTTCTATTAAGTTTTCCTTCACTTAAGCAAAGAAGGCAGTGATAAAAAGGCACAACTTCATTATTTTTAGGAACATAACTTATTCATTTCTATTTGAAATAATTTGAATATAAGTAAAAAAAAGATCCAAAAAATCAAAAACAAAAGCAATTTTTTACAAAAAAAAGCAATCAATCAAAAAGTTTGAAACCAACTCTGAATTCCCAACAAAGTCGCTTAAAAGTCTCATGGATGTTCAAAATACGCAATCTGAGTACATAGAAAGGTTTTTGTGTTGTTTCCTAAGACCCACACTTAATTCGTAGATATATTGTCCACAAACCGAGCATATGCGCATATCCGAAACATCACTTAATACCATAATTTTAAAAATGTCTCACAGTGAATACCAACGACTATGGCATGAACTAGAAATATTTGATTGTGAAATGGGTGTCGAAAATCATTAGTCAGATTTAATGTTTAAGTAAATATTGAATGAATTGCATTTACCAAGTTTAGATTATTATGAATTTTATCGCTATTTTTAGATGAACATGAATTTAAAAAACACACAAAGTGACTATTTCTCCTTTCCAGAAATTCATCAAGTTAATAAAAAGCAATTATATATTCTGAAAAAACTCCGTTTCATAATCCGAACAGAACTAGTTCTCTTTTCTTCCTACGGCCTTGCTTTAAAAAAAGAACTCTCTCAATTTTGCAAAACAGTAACAATAATTATTTTGTAATAGCTCACAGTAATTTTATTTAACTTCGTTGCCTACCCAGGATTCATCATTTCTCTTTTGATTCCGTCTATTAAAGAGAATGCTCCTCCTGTTCCGAGACTACTTGTTGCCGAACCAAGAACCCTTTCAGCCAATATCTTCCCGTAAATTTGTTGGCGAGGTTTAGCCAGTTTAGTTTAGGTGCATTAACGTCCCGTTTTGGACCAACGCGAGGGTCATTTTGGGACAGATCTCGTAATTTTGAACCGTGGTCAGATGACGAGGACGACACCACTTCTTTCTCCAAGCTTCCGCATCATACCAGCAGAAGGACGTTTGACACTCGATGTAAGATTTAAAGTGCATCAAGCCCATACAAACGGCGGATCTTTGGCGGAACAAATTAAAATAATTTTAATAGATAAAGTTCTTAACATTCATATCAAAACTAATAAAATAAAAGTTTTAACATACATCTGATCCATCAATATCTACCATAATAATATCTAATTTAACGTATTAATTTTTGAATTCTGGTCGATATAAGAATAAAAAAAAAATAGTTCTTATTCATCAGCGATTTTTTCTTTTTGGGAAATATGTTTTGCACTTAATTAAACTTATAGATTTCTGCAATAAACAGTTTTCTTTTTTGTCCTCTCATACCGAGAGAAGCGGTCCCGGGCAGTTTAAAAGTTTCCCCTTAACAACGACGAAGGCCGGTCTGAGGCGGTTGGCTTCTTTTAATGGGAAGTTCTGTGATCACTTAGTAGATAAGCGCGGTAGAGGGTCCAATGGACCTTATGCATGTGACGTCACATCCTCCGACACGTGACCTGCCGGAGGCAGCCATTGGTCAGTCTTAAACAGCTGACTCGGAGCTGCTTTTATTTCTGAGTCACTTATAGGCCGATCGTTTTGTTTATTCCTCCACAGCTGTTTTTCTATGCTCTCGAACCCAAATTGTACATAAGGTCCATTATCCTTGCCAACCACAATCCATTTCCGTGTGCCTTAAGGGAAGGTTATAGGAGGGGTGGAGTGGTGGGGAAAATGACCACCCAGGTTGGGGGAGTCCAATTCATGTCGCTTCCTTCCAAAATGTCCCGGTTTTAAAGGAGCTAGAAGAAAAAAGTCGTATCGGGATTAAAGAGTTAAAAAAGGATGTCCACAGTCAGTTATTAGCTATAACTCCTTCTTTTTAATGTGATATGAAGCACATTGTTGTTTTTTGTTTATAAAAATATAATTTTAATGTAAGTTTTAACCAAATTACTTTCGAACAAGTTAGAGTCTCGGCTTTAGAGACAGAGAATGGGAGATCCCAGACTAGATTTCGCCAAATATCTGTTATGTATAGGGATCTAGAGCATTTTAAATTTGTCTTGTGTCAAGCGTCATGCTGCTAATGTGATATGGAAATTCGGCGAAAAGGTTAGAACTTAGATGTTCCTGATCATATGATTACAGCTCAAAATTACGAGTTCTGTCCCAACATATCCATCGCTTGAGTTCAAAATGGAAAGTTAATCTAACAACTATGTACAATAATAGTAATGAAGAAAAGCTGTTTAAGTAACCAAATCTACCTTCAAAGTAAAAGCAGTCTACTCAATAAAATAATGAAGTTAAGAAATTGCAAATGTATTCCGCAGAATTCCTAGGCGAACTCTCTCTGTTCGTAGTCCAATATATGAAATTTTGTGTGAAAATTAGGTATATTCTGCTGACTATAATTACACGGATAAAACTATTTAAACATTTCAAATAAGACTTTAACTGGTGATTACATAGGAAATAATGTATTGATTATTTTATTTTGGAAAACTAGAATTTTTATAAACTGTTTTCTAGTGTTTTGAAAATTAAATTGATACTAACTATTCGGTAGTTACATTGAAAAAGAAGAAAATAAATATAAAATATGTCCTTAATTAATTACATTTTTCATAATAATATCGAAGAGATTGCATTTTATTTCAGAGCAACTTTTTCATATTTCATTGCTCTGAAGATAAACATTGAATTTGAACAGATGAATTAGAAAATTATTTATATGATCAGATATATATTAAAATACTAAATACAGTAGTTTGAAAAATAATGTATTTATTATGAGAAAATGCTCCTTTGTCATGAAGAGGGATTTGTTTTTAGTGGAACATCTAGTCAGCTAATGCCTGTCATGCCATATCATAGAAATTCATTTAATGCTAAACAGTTATAACATCGAGATTTCTTGAAAGAATTTTGACTTTTTGTGCGAAATGATAGGTTGACAAAATAAACAACCCAAATAAATATTACTGAACGAATGAATTGAAATGTATTTGAGAATCGAAGAGTTATTTTAATTGCAAAAGTGATTGATTTCTTAGAAATTTTATTTGTTCCGGGAATAGGTTCTTTGTTTAAATTTTTCCTACTTATGAATGGTGAATTCAACTATGATTTGTGAATTAATTCTCTTCCTCGGTGCCTAAAAGAGTGATTCTCTAAAAAGTATATCAATAAAGAGAGAATGAAAGAAATTTTTTGTAAAAACTTATAATACGGTGTAATTATTTTATTTCAAATGAAAATGGTACACTTGCGATATGTAATCGAATAGTGTATTAGATTATTTAGTACTGAATTTAAGAATCGAGAAATGTAAAACTAGATGCTGACAGAAGTTTGCATGTACTGTAAAATAAAAAACTGTTTAATTCAGAGTATTTAATTTAGGAAAATGGCGGATTTAATGCAACGGATACAACTGCGCATTTAAATCGTTGACTTGAGAACTAATGAGAGTATAAAATACAATCGCAAGTTAGTTTTCTTCGAATAATCACTAATTGGTTAATGTTTGGCGTGTGAAAACTATCCAGGTCTTTCATTATAATAGCATTCTTTAAAATAATACTGCTCAATCACTTTAATAAGAATTTAAATCCTATCTTTCGATTTTTATGGAGAAGCTGTATAATGCTACATTATCGTCACCGCATTCAGAATATCGAACAACATCGTAAAAATATCGTATAATATATTTGTGCTGATAGGGAAAGTTACTTTGAAATTACAAATTTCAGTTTTACTGGTTGATAGGCAAAATATGAGTCTCTTACGGGACTTTTATAATTGCTTTGCTATTTCTCTTTCCGGTAATAAATAAAACTATGTTGTGTGATGCTAATCGGTTAAAGAAACTAACAGACAAAAAGAATTTTCAATAAAAAGAACTCTGAAATCAATCTTTTGTATGTAAAGATGAAACGGATTTGAACTCGGCGCTCGAAATAGAAGCCAGATGTAGTTGGCAGGTGCGTAAATCGGAGGATAACTGTACGGAGCTGCTGATGAAGAAAACTAAACTCTCGTCCGAAAATCGGAGAGGTAATCGATTGTTAGCTCTAGCAAGACATAAAGTCTATGTGGGGTAGTTTGTTGAGATAACAACAACACAAGAACAGCGAAGGATGAGCTTCAGCCATAAGACGAAACTCTGTCTCTGATCTAAATTGATCTTAGATGAGCCTTCATATCAGTAGCTAAAAACATGTTACTAAATATATGCTATTAGAGAAAAACATTTTGACATCTGCGAAAATATTAAAGCAAAAAAAAAAAAAGATTATAGTTTCGAAGTTTTATGGAGTTCAGATGAACGATTTTTAATATTTAGATACTAATTTTCACTAATTGGTTAGTTTAATTGTCTTTTTTAATAATCTCGGGATTATTTTTTAATCACATGAATTCCTGTTTGTAATCAATGTTGCATTCTAACTGTAACTTATATTATTCCATATAAACATAAAATACAATAACTTAAATGTCGATTTAATTCTGATGCCGTGATTTTTTTTTCTCAGCTGTTTGCATTGTTTACCATGAAGCTTTTAAATCCCCGTTATCAGGTTCGATGGAGGTCTACGATAACCTCCATCTGCATTTAATCATGTTGACTACGAAGATGCGTTTCCATGTAAGTGATAGTAATCTGTTTTAAATGTGTGTGTTCTATTTTAAATTGTTATTTTATTCACGTTTCTTATATAAGTTTGTTTACGTGTATGCAACCCGATTTCAATTTCATAATGAATGAAATCAGTACTTTATGTGTTTTAATTGACGTATTGCACTGGCATTTGTTTTAATAATATCCAGTAATTGGAAATTTTTTGCAGAGGAAGCAAAGATTACTTCACGAAGAATTAAGTAATAGAATCTGAAGATATTTGAGCTACCGGAAGAGGAGTTAGAGAATTATGGCTTCAGGTGGAATCGCCCCACCACGAGTTTCCTATATCTTAGCCGAATTAGAAGATGTGGATGCTGTTTTTGTTCCAATAAAAACGGCTAGTCGTGTTAAGGTAATCGGAATACATGTGTGTATACAAATATATTTCGGTAATAAATATCTTACTATCATTATTTTTTTTCTAATTTGAGTTCAAGATTTTCACAAATGTTCAAATCTTAAAATATTAATTCTTATTAAACACAGCATTTCCTTACGTGTTTGCTTCATTTAACTATTTATGAGGATAAACTTTCTTTTACATATATTTTGTAATATTGAATTGTCGAACATTTTTTTCCAACAGTAATTATTTAATGTTTTCAGATGTATTTCATTTAATCTGCAGCACTCTTATGAATTTTGTTGACAAATAATTATGTATATAGTTCAAAGTGGAAACAATTTTACCATAAATTGAAAAATTAATCTTTTTTGTGTTTTTGATATGTATTTTTTCAGCGTTTTGCTGTTTTGGTTATAACTTTTGCAGGGACAGAGAAGTTATTTGGTTCTTGCACTTGATTATTAACATATTAGTTTGTAGGTTCTTTTTTTTCTCTCTTTAAACCCTTAATTTGTATGAAATATAAATAAACATTTAAATTGGATATAGAATGAAATATATTTCAGCTAAACTAATATATTAAAGAACTGAATCATGCCAAAGTAAAGAACTTCAATTGAATTTTAAAATTTGACTTTTCTTCTCTTGTCTAAAATTATTCTGAAATATATTTAAAATTTGAATTTTCTCGCTTTCATTGGTCAATTTCTTCGAATTTGAATAAAACTTCCTTTAGAATTTATTGTTTGGAATTCTACATTTTGATTTTTGACAGATAGAATAATGCATTTGTTTCGTGTGACAACATAATGAAAACTGGCTCCAAATAGAATGACAATAAATAAAATTTAATAGATTAACATTTTTCTGTGTGTTTCACTTATCAATGAAAAAGCGAAGTTCTTTGCGACTTTATTCTATCATCATAGTGACAGGCCTCAACATAACTAAGATCATGCCACTTCTCGAGTCTGTCTAATTTACAAAATTTTTAAAGATTCTGAATGGTAGAAGGAGGCTGGTTTTGACATTAATCCTTACCATAAGTAATCCTCTATGCATATTGGATAAAAACCAAGTGAGAACACTGCTAGGGCTCTCAACCCCTCAAGAATTCTGAGAACTCCCAGTCAAATATATGATTCTCGGATATGATATTCAATTTCACCTATTTAATTTCAAGGATAAAATATAAATCCCTAGGAGCATATACAACATTCTTAGTATTGGGTCATATATAATTTTAGCTGAAATTAACCTGCATTAATCGGGAATTTCAAGCAAATTTGGACAAAGTAATTTATATGAAATAGCTTTTTGTATATATGTATATGTGTGTGTATTTCTATTACAGTATACTTGCTTTGATGTGTCTCGTCATTATATAGTTTTTGGAACCAATGCAGGAGGGGTTGTTTTCTTGCAACATGATACTCTATCATATATAAAAACTGTGACTGCAAAGGTATGCCTTTTATATTAACTATCTGTCTTGTCACTAATTTTACTTTATAAGTTTATAGTCTATTAACAGTCAATTACTTAGAATCTCTGTTTTTATTTTTATCTAGAAAATTGAGATATTCTTATGAGTAAGTTCTTGTATCTTAAGTTTTGGGTTTTCAAAACAATGAGTATGTGTATATATATATATAATGCATTACATTCTTACTTCTAGTAATGGATTCAGTAGTTTCATAAATTTAAAATGACACTTTTAATTTGTGTGAAGGTTTATTTTAGACCTTTATTTTATGTTAGTAATGTTGTCCTTTTGAACTGAACCTGTCGGTTCATCAGAGTATTATGTCTTCAAATTTTTAAGAGTAGTGAATTAATTATTCTTATTTAAATTAATCTCTTAATTTTCTTTCATCTAATGCTGTTATTTTGCTCCAAGATAAATGCAATGTTCACATGTAAAAATTGTTATCTATATTAACTTTTTTGAACATAATGCAATACACCAGAGGTTCCCAACCTGGGGTATGTGTGCCCCTGTGGGTACCCGAAATCAAAGTTGTTAATGCCAGAAACAAGAAGGCATAAGGGATTAAAAAAGTTAGAGAATTTTGTTTCTCCATGTGAATACTACCACTTGAATAGTTGATTATTACGAAATGTAATTTTTAGCTATCCTTATAAGTTAAAACAAAATAATTACAATACTGGTTTCATTTGCTTTGGTATTGAACTTATTCTATTATAAAAATAGAATAAGTTGTAAAATCATGAGTAAGTTCTGCAAATGTTAATTTGAGTCATTTTACTTCTAAGCTAACTTAAATTAACCTTAAAATTATTGATAAAAACTTCTTTGTATAGATGGATGGTTGGGGGCGATTGGATATGATAGTAGGAGGTACGCAAAAACAAAAAGATTAGTCAACGGGCATGCGAGGGTGAAAAAAGGTTGGGAACCACTGCACTACATTACTATTTATATAACATTATTAATTGAAGTAGATCTTAAAAAAAGCATTAAATGCATTTGTATTATTTGAAATTCATTGTAAATTATATTAATGAACAAACCACATTAATTTATATATATATTGCTTTCATTTTAGGAGGGTCCAGTTTGTCAAGTTGCCTTGTCTCCTGATGAAAATGTTGTTGCCTTTGCAACTAGGTAACTTTTTTGTAATTGCACTTATTGTAGAAATTTTAAATAGAAACTAGTAATTCTTGTTGTTATAAATGTCCTTTCAAATTCCAACAAATTACCAGACTGTAATACATTATTTAATGCCTATTGCATGGTAAATTACAAAGAAAGATTATTAATTGAGTTATTAAGTTTTTAAAATGCAAGACAAATAAGACGTGTTTCTAAATTACTTAAAATAGTAAATTACAGAACTTCCTTAGTGAAAGTAAAGTTAAAAACAATTTTCTGAACTTGTTCAATACTCTTGTCATTAAATACTGAACCAAAGAACTCTATTCCAAGAAAAACTTAAATGAATCGATTGAAAAACAAGAAATGAAATTAGAATAAAGTAGCTTATTGGTAAACTTAAAGCTTAAAATCAATTTTATTGAAACTGCAACTGGATTTTTTTTTTTTTTTACTTCCTTTAATTTGGAAGGTGATAAAGTCATGATGTAAGTAACAGTCAAGAAATGAAATTGAGAAAAGTGGATTCTAGAATATATAATTTTAACTACCAAAGTAATATTATATAGTTTTATCAATTTTTCAAGATGAGAGTTGAAAATTATAGTTTAAGTTTATATTTCCCTAAAAGTAGTCATTAAATAATTTACATCTGGAATGCAAAAGGTTTGGGTAACTTTTTAAATGAAATTCTTGTTAGGTACCTCCTTTAGGTGCTACAGTTTCATTATATTGAATATGTTTGTGTTTTCTTGTACATTGTAAAGGAATCTTAACAAACTGTGTGATATTCTATGAAAATGTAAGAAGTTCAAGTATAAGAAGAAGCAATATAACTTAGTTATTAATATAAGTAAAGTTAGAAGAGTGAAAATTATTTTATTTTGAAATTTGAATCTTGCCTTTTAATTTAATTTAGCTTATTATGTTTTAAAACTGCTAGTTTGTTCATAAAATCTTATTGTCATTTTCCCCTCTTGGTAACTGTTTCAATATTTAAATGAATTTATCCTTGTATTTTGCTATTGAAATTTTTTGAAAATATTTTATGCCTTCAACTGATTCATTTTCTAATATAATAAAGGATTAATGAATTGTCGAAAAAAGATTGGCAACTTTGGCTATGCTAGTATTAAAAGAGTTCCAAAGGAGAAGAAATTTACTTATTACATATAAACTTCCTAAAGAACAAATGAATAATATAGAAAAAAATTTATGTTTCCCCTCCGGCATGTGGAAGGCCTTACACCCTCTTGGGTAGGCTGGGTCGGAGCGGGTTGTAAATAAATAAATATAGAAAATTAAGTTTTTCTCATGGTATCATCATAAACATGACAAAAAATATTTAGAAATTTAAAAAAATTATCTACAAGTTTGTTTTCTCAAATAATTTTATATCAATTATATATAAATCATGATTTTGCTTCTTACAGCACAATATGTTATAATGCTCACATACTAGTTGTCTGAACGAAGACTTATTTATTTGCTGTATAAAATGAAATGTTATTTATTCCCATCAGCAGCCCTTGTAACTGTCCATGGTGTCAAAGAAGGAGTGTGAAGGAAGGGAAAAATGTTTTAATAGAATAGAGAATAAAGTCATTTGTTTTATATATTATTTCATTTTCAATACAACCACTATATAGTCTTAAAAATAGCTAGAGTTAAAAATTTCTCACCATAATATTATTAAGTCATATTTGCAGGTAAATTGTGCACATTTGTTAGTAAAAGTTTGTTTCATATTTATAATGCAGATATTATAGAATTATATATATATATACAGGGTGTCCAACAAAGGACTCCCTCATTTTAAAATTAAATAACTCGGCAACGGAGATCGATAGAAGAACGAAACCAGTGATATGCTTAGTCTGAAAGCCGTAAAAATCTGATACAAAAGTTTCAAAATTAGTTATAAATGTTGCCGACAGGTGGCGCTGCAGGTTGTAATAGCTATTCAGAATCCGATAAGAAATCTATAAACTGTCCTTGGCAAGCACGAAAAATGCCTAATTTGAATCGATTGTGATGTGATTGCAATGATTACTTGCAAATGACAGTTTATAGCTTTCTTCTCGAAATCTGAACCGTGATTACAACGTACAGCGCCACCTGTCGGCAACATTTATAACTAATTTTGAAACTTTTGTATCAGATTTTTACGGCTTTCAGACTAAGCATATCACTGGTTTCGTTCTTCTATCGATCTCCGTTGCCGAGTTATTTAATTTTAAAATGAGGGAGTCCTTTGTTGGACACCCTGTATATATATATATATATTTGTGTGTGTTTGTTGGTTGTATGTGTGTGTTTGTGTGTGGGGGCTTACCTGGTTAGTGAAGTTACTTTAGGCCACTTCTGTTTATTTCGATTTGAAATTGTGGTGTTGTACAATTTCTTGTTTTTGTTCAGATTTTGTTTGTTTTGTTCGAAACATTCATTCAAGTTTAAGTTTTGACTTTCTGGTTTTTTTTTAATCCTGTTGTGTTTTGTATCAATTGTGTGTCATTTTATGCAGTTGACTGAATCTGTAGTTCATGAAATATAAAATAGTAAGCCTCTAAATCAGTTTTATTGTTAGCCTGCTGTTAGTTTTATAGCATAGCAGATGAGTGGTGCTTGGAAACTGATGGGCTTTAAAAAAAAAAGGAAAACTATGCAGTGCAATAAGTAGTTACAAATTTTATTATAACACCACTGAAAGTGAAAGGTCTCTCTTGGACATCTCACGGAATAACCAAAAAGATGTTTTTGTTTTTCATAAAAGCTATTAATTATTACTTTTCATTGGGCGAAATAAATTCCAAAGTATACAAGAAGTTAAACATGGGTGTTTTAAATGTTTTGTAAGATCAATTTGCAATTTAGGTATTATTGTTATGTAAAATTTTTGAAAATTTTATTTATCTCTTGTATGCATTCAAGAGTTTAATGTTCATTTGTATATTAATTTTCCCTTTTTGTTTTAGTGTTGCATCCAAACAGCAATTAAAAATAGTTGATGTGGGGGAGTTAATTTTACCTATTCTAAAACTATTTACATATAATAAATATTGCATATTCAAGATAATTTTGTCATATTCAATCTTTATTTTTCTTTAAATGTGTTCTATATTTTAAGAGAATTGCACACTTCTTGATGTATATAATTCCAGACCTACTTTGTAATAACTAACACAATTCTGAAAGTATATTTATAAGTAGCTTGTAGTATATTAGCTTTAATGGTAATAAATAGCAGTTTTATAGTGTTCCTTATTCCATTCTGTAGTCGAGGCGTTACTGTCATTATGGAGCATAATGCAGAGCGTGGAGCTGCTCAAGCTCAAAGGTTACAAATTTCATTTGAACATCGAGGTGCAGTTGTGACAGCTATCCAATGGAATGTGTCATCATCAAAAGTATATATTGGAGATGACAAGGGAAGAGTTTCTGTTATAAGTGTTTCAACTTCAAGAGTAAGTATCAGAATTTTGCATCATTGTTTTTTTCCATATTTATTTGTGCATTGAATTGTCTCTAGAGGGTACATATATTAATTTTTGCAGTGGTTTTTCTTTTATCTCATTTGTTTCCCTTTTCTTTTTAAAGTTTATTAATATAGTAAGAAAAAGGTGAAATTGATATTCAAATGTACAATTGCAGAAAAAAAAGCCACCCAGCATTATTCCGCTGCTGTTCATTTTATTTTCAAACAAAAGGTACCAATTTTTCAGGAAATAACGTTTACTAATAGATTCCATGTCTAAAAAGACCATAAGGGGTCGTCTACATATTTATAATTGCACTAACTTCAAAATTTCCAAAGGCAACACACATTTTTTTTATCACAGATTTCAAAACTGCATGAAAAGTTATGCACGGATACCAAATTTTATTATCCAATCTCAATAACTTTTGAAATTATAAGCAAATAAAATTTTGAGTCTTTAATGCTAAAGTAAAATTTTGAATTTTTCTTGATATCTTGAGAGATAAGATTTTTGACATAGAATTTTTTTGTTGTAGTAGTTTGAAGCATTCTATTCATTCTGCACTTATACTTTTGATTTAAAAATAGTTTTGAGACATGAAATTTTTTATGTTCAAAAATGTTTGAATAAGCAACATTTATAAATTTTATGAATAATCAATGCAGATGGCTATTTCATAAGCCCATACAAAATTTTGGCTTATTCATATGAATAGTTTTGAAGTTACATTAAATTTTCTATTTTTACTGTAATTCGATGCACTTAAAGGGCTTCATATATTTCAAAACTGTTTACATTATTAAATGTAATCATTATACCATACCACTTTATTTTATAAAATTTAAATATATAAACATTTATCTATGTATATATATAAATTAAAGTGGTGTAATATTGCAATATTTATTTTTTTACACATCAAATTTTACCGATTGTAAAATGTAGATCAATACTTTGAAAATAACTTTTAAAGTACGAAATAATTTACAATGCTACTGCATTTAAACACAAGCAGAGAACTTCTCTATCTAAATGTGGAGACTACCCTTTTTATGTCGAGAACACAAAATGTCAAATATCTTCCAATCTATTAATGATATGTTAACCAAAATTAATATCGTGGGTTATTTTTTTAAGGAAATTTATTTATGGCATCAAAAAGGGTGTTGCCATTGAAAATCTTGAAGTTAGTGCAATTTTAAATATGTAGATGACCCCTTATGAAATTTTCAACCTTAGAATCTTTTAATATACGTTATTTTCTGTAAAACAGTTTCTTTAGTTTTAAGAAGCAATGAACAGCAGTGGAATAATCCTGGGTGACTCTTTTTTTTTTTCCTGCAACTGTACTTTCAGTAAACAATGTTAATTTGTTATCATTGTATTGATCAAATTGGATTTTCAAGCTTGTGCCTTTAAGTCTAAAATTATATTCTATATTTATGAGTGTTATATCAAATATGGAACTATTTTCTAAATTTTAAGAATTAAAATGTATTATATATGTGAACAACTATTTAAAAATATTATATTTATATACAGTAAAGCACCTTTTACATCTTTCAAGGGACTGATAGTATACATAGTATAGAAATTAAATTTTAAAACTAAGCACTTATCATAAATATGAAAAAAAATCATACCTTTATTGCATATCCTGAGTGCTAATTATACATATCTTAAAGGATTTATGTGCATACAAGTAAGCTTTAAAAAAAAATCTTTAAGTGTTGTCTGACATGGTGATTGTCTGTGAATATTAAATACAGAATTGTGAATCAAATTAAGCTCATTAAATGTTTTTCACTATTTTTTGACAAAAAAATGAGTTTGAAATTTTTTAATGGAATAACTTTATCATTGCCTAAATTAGCACCAGAGAATTTATCTTCTGTTAATATATCACCTGTGAATAATTTTTAAGTCATGATATCTTTATCTCAGTCTATATAGTCTATATACTAGAATGGAGGAAATGTTCTCATTTTATAATTGGGAGGGGGGGGGGTGAATGACCAAAGCTCTGCGTCATAGAAATGAAGAACTTTATCATTACTGTAAATACGAATGAATCAGGATTGTGATGAAACAACATACAAATGAGAAGCGTATAAACAGTGCTTTACTGTATTTTTATTTTAAAACTGCTAATAAATAATATAAAGCTCTTTTTTCTACAAATAAATTTATTTTACATTTTCATAACAAGTTATGGCTACATTGTTGTTATATTTGTATTTAGACAAGAAATATTTTTCAAGTTCCGACAACAACCCTCATGAAATTGGATTCAAAAGTAGTGCAGTTAGATTTTGCTCAAGATCATTTGTTGGTATCTACTCTTACCAGATGTCATCTTTGTGATACTAACAAGTGTGTATAAAAATCATATGATCAGAAAATTGGATGATATAATACTGAGCTTATTTTTATTTGCTTAAATATAATTTAAATGCATATTTTTGGTTTAAAATGCTTGGCAAGCTAAGTAGTTGAACTGATTAGTGTAAAAAGCATGCTGGTGAAACTTACACTTGTTTTTGCAAAACTGTACAAAAACTTCAAAAGGACATAATATAATAATTTTCTTTTTCTTGGATCTAAGAAGTGTTCTTCAGATGCATGGATCAGATCAATACTCTATTTTATACTAGCATATATATTCAGTATTAGCCAGAATGTGAATATTTTTATGTATTTTATCAATAAAATCATTAATTGTCATGAAACGTTCAATAAAGTCTTCTTAATGTTTCAGCATTTGTGAGCAAAATGTAAAGTATAAAACCATTACAGTTAACACATATAAAATCAACTGTTGGTGACATCTTGGTGTAAATGTCATATGCAAGAAAATAAAAATATTTAAAGTTATCACTTGATGAAATGATAGTGTGCATGTATAAAAACTTTCAGAAAATATATTTAATATTTTTAATGTAAAAAATACTTTTTTATAAAATACTTAAAATCCCCTTGTTGTGTGCAGTTTTATTTTTAATTAAAAAGAGAATATCAGTTGCATCCAACAATTTTTGGATCTCATAGTTTCTTAAAAAAATTACTGACTGTATCAGATGATTTATAAAAAAACTCCCAGAGCTCTTTTTTTTTTTTTGTATAAATTGTTATTAAAACAAATTTGGAGAATGATTCAAAATTTAATTCAATTGTGAGTGGTAACTGGGAGATTAAAAAATAAAATGATTTAAAGTATATATAATATTTTCTTTCAATAAGAATGGCAATATTAAAGATAAAATAATCTTTTGTATCCATGGAAACAAAATTTTTAATTATTAAAAAAATAACTATTTAATTTATTGTCATGAAACCTCTACTAAAATCTTTCTTCTTCACGGTATTTGGGAGCAAAATATGGTTTGGATTTTTTTAGTATATAAACTGTGAATTTTTCACCATTTCTAATATAGATAATTTATAGGTGCTTAATTATTAATTTTTAAAACTGCTTTATTTCTTCAGGACCGACTTGAAAATTTGGATGAATTATTTGTTTGTTTATTTTGATTCACTTATACATACATAACCCACACCGACCAACTCGCCCAAAGGGTTTATTTTTCTGCAAAGATTGACGGGGAGGATTGCTCACTTTTTTATTCAATACATAATATTGGACAATAAATGTTAGCTATGTTTGTTCAAATTATTTACCCTTTTGGCTTTTTTCCCCCCTTAGAGAATTATTTATGACAATTGGGAAAAAAATGAGAGATGGTGAATATGGAGCTTGTTTCTACCCTGGTGTGAGGTCTGTCGATCCTTGTACAATATATTCTGCCCGTCCAGGCTCAAGATTATGGGAGGTAAATATTTTTATAGATGTCTACAATTCATGAGAAGTGTCATAAATTCATTTATACTTTTTTCCCTAAAAATTTAAACACCAACTCTCCATATTTAAGTAATTTATTATTTTGTTGACAATTAAATCATTCCCATATCATACTAAAGAATTTGAATTCTTGTTTAATTTTAAGCCCATGTCTGTTAATAATGGAATAAAATTATGAAATTGTTATTAAAGTATCATGCAAATAGCAATTTACAATTTGAATGTTATAATCTGAGAATGAACCTTATAGAGAAATTTACTTAACTCTCCAGGGTTCGTACGCTCCTTGAAAACTCCTTAACAACTCCTTGAAAATGATTTTCAATTTCAAGCACTATGGAAACTCCTTGAATTTGGGTTTTACTCCTTATAAACTCCTTGATTTTCAATTTTTAACATTTCTTTTATTAAATGCATACTACGTTTTACCAATAAAACGGATTTTAAATTGTCGCTGTATCAATTACCCAATATTTTGCGTTGCTCTTTCCACAATTTGATGTTCATCTCCTAGCAGTATCCAAAATTTAATAATTGGTTTTAAGTGCAAATCAGTAATAAACAAAACAATAGAATGGTGCAAATTGAGAATGTTATATTTCTTGGATTATTTCGAAAAATTAACTGTATTTCTTTAAATTGTAACTTATGGTTTGTTGTAAAGGACATATATTGTGATTTCTTTTTCTTAATTTTATTTTCTTCATATACTATTTTATAAGCAATGAAAATGATGAAAAACAGTTTCTAATATCTAAATGCCTGTCTCTCTTTGCACCTCTATATTTTAAATACTGGATCACTGTGCACTACTTAAGGTGCACAATTAGGAATGGAAATTATTTTAGAATTTAAATTCTAAAAAAAAATCAATGCAAATAGTTTTTTATTTGAAACATGCTAAATCATGGTATGTAATGAACTATTTGAACTTTTGGGATAGTTGTACTTTCTACTTTCATATAAACAGATTTAACATGGCATTCTTGGATAAATGAGCGCAGTAAAAACTTATAAAAGAAATAAATGTAACCACATTTATTTGAGTTATTAGCAATGTTTTAAATACTCTAATATAATTTTTGTGTACTTTATAAAGCAACCCTTTTTCATGTGTAAATTTTGACTCCTTGAAAATTTTGAAAATACTCCTTGAAAACTCCTTAAATACTCCTTGATTTTTAGTTTAAAAAGTCAGTAAGAACCCTGCTCTCACATTTAACTGCTTTTCTAGAATGTTTTACTGAGCATATATATTTTTAAAATTTGTTTTATGCTCTCTATCTACTTTAGATTCTTTAAAATAGTCCCATTTTTGTCAAGAATACATAAAGCAATTTTATTTTCATTATTATTTTGCATAACTTTTTGTGATACGGATTTTTTTATTAGGTTCTAATTTTATTTTCTATATCTCGTATACTTATTTTATTTTGCTTTGTCTTTCTTAATGTTATCACTGTCATTTTATTGCCTCTTTATTTGATGAAAGTTATTTTCAACTGAAGATTATAAGAAAAGAAACCAGTAGTTAAATAGAGTTGAAACATACAAAACTTATATTAAAATATATTTGAGCATTTTTATATTTTGATTTAACTAATTTGAAATATTCATATAAATTGATATAACTAATTTAACAAAAAGGACAATTGAGAATTGGATGTGGAGGTGCAATGGGACATCATACTGAAGTGTGAATCAAACTCCATTTACAAATTTTGAGCACTTTTCCATACTCAGATTATCATTTACATGTATGTTTGAATGTTGTAACAGAAATTTAATCTTTTATAATGTAAGTATTTTTATAGGCCATTGAACCCTGATCATAAGAAGGAATTAAGGAAGGAAGATTTACTTACTTCTGAGTTTTATAATAAATACATTACTATAAAAAATTTGGCTGATATTAAATTTTATACTTTTTTGCATTTTATAAATTTGATATCAGCCAAATTTTGCATTCAGTATTTTTGAAAATTCATCTTTCAATAGGTGATTTTACGAAATATACTTATTTCCTTCAGTATTGAAAGATTATGTTTTGCAGAATAAACAATTAATTAGTTAAATTTACAAATATTCAAAAATAAGAATAAGAATTTAATTTAAAAAACAATAAATAAAAATAATAAAATGTGAATAACAGTTCATTTGGCAAAAAAGAAATATTTATTTCTACTTAATGAAATCAGAGTTTTAGAAACTGAGAATGATATCTTTTTTTGTGTTAAAATTTTCAACCTTGATAATATTGCAATAGAAACATTTTATCCTTTTCAACTGAATTCAGACTGAAACAGATGCATGTCTGTCATTCTGTTGGCACTCTACAGGACAGAATTACAAAATATGGTACAAACATGCTTTGGATGGTGGAAAAGATTATCCACCTTATAATGATTTTTTATTTAGAATTTTAATTAAATTTGAGTAAAAATGGAAAATTTTCACCCATAACTTCTGAAAATGTTATCTATTAATGTTAATATTACCAATTAATTTTTTACACTATATCCAAAAAATTGTCTAATCAGTGATTCCAGTTTAGTTATTGTGCAATTTTTCCCCTTAATTTTGAGGATTTTCTTAAAAATTTTGTGCATAATTTGCAACAAATTTTTAAAAATTTAACTGTTGTAAACGAAAGTAAGACTGATTTTAGTGTTTCTTTAAAGTGCAGGTTTTCTGTTTAAAAAATAAATAAAAACTTATTTTTATTACTGGGTTATAAACCTTGTTTTGTTGTAATGAACTCTAGTCCATTTACATTGCTTCACCAGTTCTTTTAAGTCAAATAGCTATATTATTTTGGTACATGCACTTTTAAGCTTTGATCTTAATCCCATCTTTCTACTTGCCGCTCTGGAGTTTGTTATTAATTTATTTGTGCTATAATTATTTAATCATGTTCTTTATAATTAGCTAAATAATGTGTATTTGTTGTATTTTAAATAAGAGTTATGTATGGCTGAAATAGAAAAATAATTTCTATTAAATCTCTTATATTTTGTAAAAAGTAAGTCAGACTAACATATTTTTTAACAATTGAATGTAAAGACTGAGATCATTAATTTCAATTAGATGAAAACATTCTGTGTATTTTCATTCTGTTTATGCACCAAAATTTAGATCAAATAGTACTACATTTCTTGTGCATTTTTATTTTTTTAACCTTCCAATTCACTTTTTGCACCTCTGATATAGGGATGTAGCGAATAGTGATTTGACCGAATACCAAATTTTAAAAAACAGTTCATGTTTGATTGTAAATTAAATATTTTTCAAATTTTAAAAGAAAAAATTAAGATTGAATAAAATTGATTTTTTACTATTCGTATATTTAAAAAAAATGTCAATACTTTTATGTATAATTGTAATATTTTAAATTCCTTAAACCCAATAATTAGAAATGAGAAACTCTCTTCATTTTGGGATTGCTTCAAAGAAATAAAAGTCATCATTGTTTGCATGGCAATGACAAACACAAGAGAAATTTAAATGGATAAATTAAAATTACTAGAAGTAAATTACTATTTTGAGAAATAACTTCTGATAGATAGTATGGAGTGTCCACTCAATTGGTGGGAAAATAATGCAGAAAAATTTCTAAGGTTCACAAATTTGGCAAGAAAATATCTTTCAGCACCTGCGAGCATTACGTAGGGACCGTTTATTTTCTGTAGCTGGTAATATATATGAAACCTTATGGAATAGACTTCTATAAATGATATGCAGCGTCATTAAATACACCTTATGTACTATGCTACTTAAAATTGGATAAATATTAGATTTTTTACTAATAAATGTACTGGAATGTAATTCTGCAATATTCTTTATTAAATATATTTAAGACAAGATTTTTCTAAAAACATTTTATCCTGAATTTATTCTGACCATTATATGTTCAGGGAAGGGACCAATAGGTTTAATACTGAATATTCGTTACATCCTAATTGGTATTATATGTATATGAAACCGAACGGAACCGTCTTCCTCCTGAAAAATTATTTTTCTTTCATCATAATTTCAGGTTTTGCAATGATAAATTATATGTAACTTTATTAAATATACCTATTCATTGTGCAACTGATATGTAATTATGCTATATTCTTTGTTAAATGTGTATTTAAAAACACATTTTAAAAAATTATCCTAAATATATTCGGCCAACCGAATATTCAACAAAAGGCCGAATACCAAATAGTTGCCGAATATTCGTTACATCCCTACTCTGAAACAATTAATGATTTCAGCTTACCAAAAAATTAAATAAGTTGCAACAATTATGTCAAGTTGGTTGAAATAATTGTATTAATACAATTTATAAGATGGGTAAACCAACTGGTCTCCAAAGGCAGCTAGTGCAGAATATAGTAATGGTGCCACATTTTTGTTTATTTTGCACATATGACTAGTAAAAGAAATTTAGTTAACAAATTTGATGTATTTCCATCATGTCTGATTTAGTTTATTATATTAAACTATTCTTGTGATGCTGTAGTCAGAGAAAATATTAACAAAATACCATGAAAGAATCTTTTCAGTTTGAATTATTTTTAATTGTTGTTGGTAAGCATTTGAAATTTAATAGCAATAACAATAATTATTTAACAAAGTAAAATTTGTTAGAATTTAAATATATAAAAAAATATAAATTTTTCTTTTGTTTTTTAACAGGTAGATATAAAAGGAAATGTATGTTGTACTCATCAGTTCAAAGCAGCATTAGCTATAAAACCAGAAAAATTGTATACATTCAGGTAAATATAGCCCTAAATTAATTTAACTTAATAACTTCATTTAATGGAATTTAGATAATGAATTACTCTACAAATAAATCGAACATACTTTTCACTTTTGTTGTCATTGGATAATATCATATAGAATACATGGTTTGTTAAAATTAAAATGATGTTTTTCATTGAAGCTTATTTTGCATGTTTTTCTCCTTCTGGAAAATCATGTTGGTACACAAAATAAAAATAAACTGTTAGACTGCCTTAGACTTTGGGGGAAGAAAAAAAAAACATGGTTTCTTCCATGTTAAAGATGTTAGATTTTAAAACCTTACTGGAAGTATGGCTACCTCTTATTCAAGAATGAACATGTTATTTTAATTTCTTCTCATTTTTTAAATCCTTGGATGGGGAAAAAACTCTACTTATTTAAATATACACTTTTTATTACACTTTATGTAATTGAAACAACAAAATTTTCTTTTTAAATGTTCAAATTTTTCTTTATAATATGCATTTAATTAATATTTGTTTTTATTTATAAAACTTGCATATTTATTTTTCCCAAGGAATGAAATCAATATGGACGAGGAAGATGAAGAATACAAACCTCAGGCTACAAATTTTCAAAAGCTTCTCTTAATATGGCCAAGGTATTGTTTATTAATCTACATTTAGAATAAATTTATTAGTTGATGGCTTTAATGTTTCTGCCTACTTATCAATAAATGTAGATTATATGGCAATTGCATTTGTTTGGTTTCCTCACATTATTTTATTCCAATGTATTAACCTTTAAAAGCCCAATTTTTAAAAAATCCTATTTTGTTTTAAGTATGGCTAAAAAAACAGTTCACCAACTGATTCACTGGGCTTTATTTCAGAGAAAATTTCCTTGATAAAATTCTATAATATTAAACACAGATGAATTTTAATAACTAATAATATGGATAAGGAATTTCCTTCAAAATTGTAGAAAAAAATATAATATTATCAAGTGTAAAAGATCAATTTATTTTTATTTTTTTATCGGCTCTCAGGCTGTTGTCTATATGTTATAAATGGATTTGAAAAATTTTCAATATGTATCCTATTGGCAACAACCAGCATTAAAGCTTCAGTCTTATTCTGAACGTTTTAGAAGACAAAATTGGTCATTTAAAGGTTAAAATGGATGCTCATTTATTTGTAATTGTTTTTAATTCAGATCTGTCGTGTTTTTTTTTTTTTTTTTTTTTTGCTGTTTCTCTAATTGAAAATCAGTAAAAGAATTGCAAATTGTGATTCTCTTTCTCCTCCCTCCCCTTATAATTTTACATTGTCATTATTATTATTTTATGTTTCTAAATTTGATATACTTAAAATTATGTTTTCTTTAGAAAGTAAATTGTTTTTAAGAACTGTTAAGACCCTTAAAGACTATCTCAAGGGAAATCATACTCTGTTTCTTATTTAGATGTACAATTTGTAATTTGAGCCATCAAAAGTAGAATACAGGCATTTTAATTTAAAATATGATTTTTTTAAAACTTTTCCTACTTGTGATCTCTTTTTGGGTGGAAATTTTTTTGTGTTTCCAATGTTACTAAATAAGAAAGTACTAATTAATAATATCTAAAATGAAATTTTATTCTAATGCAATATAGCAGACTTGAATGGAACCTTTTAAATCAAGTTTATTTTCTTAGATATTTTTGCTTTTAGTTATTGAAGTATCTAAAATAGAAAAGCGTATGAAAGTTTTCATGACCCCTCATTTTTCTATCCAACCTCACCTGATGTTGCAATCCAAAGTTTAACCGAAATTTAGAATGAAGATATATTTTGGATGAGGTCTCAAAATCTTCTGCTTCTGTCTGTGGCTTTATTCATAAGCATTTATTCATAATTTTACTTATATTCTTTGGGGGGGGGGGAAGATGACTTCATAAAACTTTTTAAACTTAATTCAGTGATTTTACCATGTAAATATTTACTTTGGATGTTATATTTTGATGAATGATTTTCTTGCTTTGGTTTTAGTATACAATTTTTGATGGTCTGATGCTAAAATCTGAAATATGCTATGCTTGATCTTTATGAAATTTACATGTTTTCCTACTCCTTTTTGAATGATTATTTTCGAATCTTTTTATATTACAATATTGAGATCTGATTTGTAAATGTGAGCAAAAATAATTTTAAACTTTAAATTATATTTATTTCCTTTTTAAGTAAATTCTGATTTCAACACAGTGATGTAATTGAGAATTACCATAATGAAATATAGAAAAAATAATAATAAGTAGCCTGATGAAAGTAGGGATGGAAATTATTATTTAATAAGTTTTTATTTGTTCCATAAGTTTTAATCAGTAAAGTTACATAGTACACACATAAAAAAACAGTCGAATCCTTATGTGGTGTAAGTTGGTAGATTGTTTATATATTTAAACCAGCGGGAGTTGCCTAACCTAAACTTTCTCGTATAATTTTCAAACATTTGTCATTTCCCTTCCCCCTGCGTTGATAAAAAGTTCGAACCAACTGTAACCCAGAATGCAGTGACTATCAGAAGGTTTTTCATTGTAGATTATAGTGATAGTAAAATATTGAGGTGAAGAATCATATTCAAAAAGATGCGTATGTATTAAAACTTCATCGTCAAAATCTCAAGTTCGAACTTTTTGACGATTACAATACTTTCTCTTTGTATACTTCGTATACGAGAAAGTAAAAAACTGCTCTGATCTTTTGTCTCATAAAACTAACAATTATGCAAAATCGGTTTTACCTTCATATCCTGTATCCTTTAGTGAAAGGTTATAAAGAGAGATGATTTTAAAATTTTTAAGAATTATATGAAACCTTATTTAAAGTTAACATTTTTATGAAACTGAGCTCTGCTTTGTAGTGGAACATGCATCTTTGAGTTTGTCTTTTGAGATGAACTTTGCTTTTGAATGGTGTGAAAAAGAGAGAACAATTTTAAAAAAAACTTTTAAAGTTATATTCACTGATTTTCCAAAATTATTTATTTATGGCAATAAAAAGTTCAGAATTAAGTAATCACTGTGGAAGAATTTAATAAATATCAGACTACTTACTCAAATAAAACTAGTTTATTTTCTATATAAAATTATTTTATATGAACATACATTTTGCTAAAGAGTTATTTATATTTGTTACTATATTCTATTGATTATATTCTATTTAAGTTTAAAATCACTTCTTTGTTATCTTAAATTTAAAACCAAAAATTGCATTAAAAAGATGTTGCTTATAACTTTTAAATTGTTATGCTTGTCATTAATACATTATTGTTTGCAATTTTATATTAGCACTGAAGACTCACCCTTCGTATTTACCTGGAACAATCAAAGGGTTTTCATTTTTGATCCAAAACGAGCTGAAGTTATTCTATGGAATGAAGATATTAAAGGTAAGCCATTCCTTTTTCAGTAATGCTGTGTTTTATTTATTTTTTAATTTTTAGTGTATTAAATTTCAAATTTCTTGAACAGTACTGAACATTAGAGAAAGAAATACAAAAATAATAATAATAATCCTAACTTAAAGGAAATTTAAACTAAGATTCTCTTAAATATGTATTATTATAAATAGGAAAATTATTGATAAGGGATATGCTCTTTTGTTTTGTAAAAAATGCTTATGGATGGAATTTGTTTCCAAATATGCATTTATAATGCTCACAAAAATATCCTGTTTTAAATTACATGGTATGTGTTACGGCCTTACCTGGCCTAACTTCTCATAACATTTGTTACGCCTTCTAGCGGTCTTTTCTGTGTGTGTATCTTGTGTTTTCAATATCTTTCAGTGTGAATTTGACTGTGATCAGCGCATGTCATGTGAGGCTTGCTTGAGCCATTGAGTTTGTGTTGGTCACAGAGATTTATGTTTAGTAATAAAAACCAGTTACAGTCGATTGCCTCGTCTTTTGAGTTTTGGTTAGAAATGACCACATCCCCTTCTCACGCTCCATAACAGTATGGTAATTGATATTCAATTTATATAATTGATAAAGAATAGCTTAAACTAGCTGATTGAATCAGAACAAAAATAGTTTACATTGAATAACAATAAAATCAAACTTGAATGAAGAGCATAGGAATTGGTTATTTGAGTTTTTTGAAAAATATAATATTCTAGCAATATTTTTTAAAAAATTGTATTTCAAGCAAATATTTCTTCTACTTGTACTGGAAATTTCTTCCGTCCTCTGGCTACAAAATTGTTCCCTTTTTTTCTATATATATTGTCTGAAATTAAAATAAGAGAAAGTTTACACTCTTAGGTATTGGCCCTAATTAAGCATATACATTCATACTGTCTAATGCACCAGAAAATATTATAGCTTTTGCAATTATATAAAACACCAAATAATCATTTGGCTGAATTAAAAAATTGTCAAAAGAATAAATGTTGCATATTTTCAAGATGAAACCTTTAAAATACCTAAAATTTCCTTCAAATGACAATGGCTTGAGGGATGGTTACTCCTATCTAGTCAACTATACCTTATTTTTTAACGAAATGTTCTGCTATAGAGCTTAGTAAAAATATAAGATGGTTAACCAATGTAAAAATTATTTGAGTTCTTTTAATATTGTAGATTATTTTTTATAATAAATTTTTAGATAGATATATTCATTTTATAAGTTGTGAGAAATGACTTCTGAAATTTTCCATTCTCTAATTTGAAAAGTCAGTGACATAACATAGCTCTTAAACTATTCAGTTTAGAAGAATATTTTATTACTTGAAATATTTTTATTCTTATTCTTTATTACTATTGACACCATTTTAATGCTATTATATATTTTTAAAACTTATTTCTATTGAATGTTATGATTGCTTTATTGGCAAAGAAGATTGGAGGGGGGGGGATATTTCTACTCACATATAAAGTAGTTATCTGTAAAATACTTCTGATGTAGATTTAATGTAGATTTTTGAAGTGAAACTGTTACAATCAGGGCTGTGCACATGAAGAAATTTTAAAAGTTATGGTGGAATGCTAAGTGAAATGAGAAATGGCATAAGTGACACATGCATATCGGTTCATTTCGATATAGTTATATTAGCAGCCAGTGAGAGAAAGCAGCATGGTGATTAAGAAAACAAACTGAGTATGCTTATTTACTAAAGGATGCATCTTACTTTAATATACCTTTTTCTTTGCCTTTTAAATAATTAAAAATCTATGAATTATTTTAAAATAAAAATAATATCAACTGTAAACCAGCGGGAGTGGTCTCCCCTAAACTTTCTCATATACTTTCTAAGTGGAGATTCGTGAAAATCTCGAGTTCGAATTTTTTTGACGATTACAATACTTTCTCTTTGTATACTTCGTATACGAGAAAGTAAAACAAAAAAACAAACAAACCTGAAATCAAATATCTGTTGCCACGTTTCAAAAAAATATTACTTTGAAGCAGGCGCGATAAAATAGGCAATGCAATGAATACTAAAGCGAAAATTCTGCTTTGGAATTGAATTCCCAAGAAAACAATTTATACTACCACAACCGTAGCAATTGCAAAAGATTAATAAAATAAAAGATTTGTTGAAATAATGAGATCGGTTTGATTTACAACAATAACAGATTGCTACCAATACGCATGCGCATGAGAATCGGATTAAAAGAAATTGAATATGCAATTTAACTCCTCTTTTTGACGGATTTGGTCCAAACTTTTATACGGACCTACATTTATAACGATAAAACTGTGTACCAAATTTTATCCATTTAGTTATTCAAGTTTTTGAGTTATAGCATTCACATGACCACGGACATACAAATAGACAGACTTCCTGTTGGCGGATTTTGTCCAAAATTTGATAGAAACCTACAAATTATGTTCAAAGACCACATACCAAATTTCATCCCTGTAGCTCTAATAGTTTTCGAGTTATCGTGTTCACAGACATAATTCCAAAATTGTGTTTTTCGGACTCAGGGAGGTCTAAAACGTGGAGATCTGTCAAAATCTCGAGTTCGAATTTTTTGACGATTACAATACTTTCTCTTTGTATACGAGAAAGTAAAAATTTTTAACAATTGATGCTTGAAAACATTATTTATTGTTGTAAATAAAATTTACAACAATAACAGATTGCTACCAATACGCATGCGCATGAGAATCAGATTAAAAGAAATTGAATATGCAATTTGAATGCCTCTTTTTGACGGATTTGGCCCAAACTTTTATACGAACCTACATTCATAACGATAAAGCAGTGTACCAAATTTTATCCATTTAGCTATTCAAGTTTTTGAGTTATAGCATTCACATGACCAAATAGACAGACTTCCCGTTGACGGATTTTGTCCAAAATTTGATAGAAGCCTACAAATTTTGTTTAAAGACCACATACCAAATTTCATCCCCGTAGCTCTAATAATTATCGTGTTCACACACATACACATACACAGACAGACATACAGACATAATTCCAAAATTGTGTTTTTCGGACTCAGGGAGGTCTAAAACGTGGAGATCTGTCAAAATCTCGAGTTCGAATTTCTTGACGATTACAATACTTTCTCTTTGTATACTTCGTATACGAGAAAGTAAAAAAATTAGAATTAAATGAAAATAAAATAATTGTTATTGACAATTATTTTATCTTCATTGTTAAGGGCTACAATAATACAAAATCTTTGATTATTGTAGAATGTTTGCGATATTCAATGCTTACTGTAACAGAAATTTCATTTTAATCATATACAGTCGCGGAAAAAATAAAAGGAACTCCCCAGCATTATTCTGCCATCATTCATCATATATTAAAACAAATGGTACCATTTTACAGAAAATAATGTATACTAAAAGATTTTATGGTTAAAAATTTCATAAGGGGTCATTACATATTTAAAACAAACATCAAAATTTTCAATGGCAACACCCGTTTTTGATGACATAAATAAATTTCTCGTCACAAAATACCCCAAGATATCAATTTTGGTTAATATACCATTAATAGATCCTAAGATATTCAACATTTTGTGCTCTCGATAGAAAAGGATCCATCTCCATATTTAGATGGCGAAGCTCGCTGCTTGCTTTTAAATGTCTGTGGTAGAATTTTAACTTATTTTGCCCTTTAAACCCCATCTTAAAAGTTACAATGTACTTTTTACAATAGATAAATACTAGATGCGTTACAAAATTCTGCAAAAATTAAATTTTCTCCAAAAAAGCATGATTTTGAACTTCAAAACTTTTGATTATGATATCCAAGAGCACTAGAAATTTTGCATAATTATTATATGTATTACCATTTGCCCATGTTATCTTATGAACTTGAGAATTTTGGTTGGATTTTAATCGTCGAGGAATATGTTGTAAGGACTGTTAAAATCTCGGTTGAGTTTGTAGATGGGTTATCCAGCTTAATGGGGGGGGGGGGTTGAAATTTTCATTTTCCCATAACTCTGTTACGATTGAAGATAGGAAGAAATATTCAACTAGCTGAATTATCTCCTTACCATAACAAACAACTTTTATATTGAAAATTTTTTGACAGCTACAATTGCTTAAAAGTTATGAGTTACAAGGTGAATCATTTCTTATTTCTCCAGACAAAAGCAATCTACCTTCACCTCCCGGCTTGCTGACAGGGATTTTTTATTTTTATTTCGACCTAAATGAAAATGCCAAAACAGTGATTTTTATAAAGACAAAATTCATCTCAAATAGCAATTACCTGAAAAGTAATGTTAGAAATATCCAATATGTATTACAACACTAAATGAAAGAAAGATGCTACCTTTTTGAGATATATATGGATGCCCCACCCCCCAAGTGCATCATTTTACAATGAAACTAGAAAATGTAATGTAACTTCAAAACTGCTCAAATGAATAAGCTGAAATTTTGCATGGGCTTATAAAATTACCTTCTGCATCCATTACTGTTAAAATTTGGAAGTGTTTCCACTCAAAAATTTTTAAGCATCAAATTTGATAAAATATTAGTATGAGTGCAGAATGTGTATAATACTTAATACTATTACATCAAAAAAATTCTAGATCAATAACTATATTATATCTCAATATATTGATAAAAATTCAAAATTTTACTTGCATTAGAGACTCAAAATTTTTTTTTTGCTTATAATTTCGAAACAAAGCTAGAATGATAGAATTTGGTATTCAAGCATAAATTTTGATGCAGTTTTGAAATCCGTTGAAAAACATGGGCATTACCATTAGAACTTTTAAAGTTAGTGCAGTTATAAATATGTAGATGACTCCTTATGAAATTTTTGGATATGGAATCATTTAGTAGACGTTTTTTCCTGAAAATTGGTACCTTTTGTTTCAACATATGATGAACTATAGCTGAATAATGCTGCATGGTTCTTTTTTTTTCACCTGCGACTGTACTTTTATAGGTCTTGTAAATAATGCTGTTTTTAGATTATTCAAGGAGAGGAGGGGACATGAGCTTGAATTCCAATTATTTCTTAATAGTACAATTTAGAGTGTGTGTCGTATGATTTTCATGGTTTAAATTAAATACTGAAAAGTTTTATGTTATGGCTAGAGTATAATCACTTTTTAATTAACTAAATAATTAATGTTTAATCTTCTATTTCATATTAATATAGTATTTATCATTTTTGTACATTTGTGGTTGTTCGATTTGACAAATATTTTAATTATTAGAATTGCCGGGTGCAAATTTCCTCTTCATTCGAGACATTTCTCTTTAAATTTGACGTGTTTAAATAGATATATATGCAAGAGAAATGTTTAACATTGATTGAAAACAAATAAAATAAACATATGTTTTATGACAGGAAATATTTTTTTATTTACATATTATTTAAATATTTCTTTATTCAAAAAGCCTCTTGGTAAACAACATTCCGTGTGAAGTATTTTTCGTTGTTTAATAATTTTCCTTGTACTTCAGATGTCTTTGTGTAAATTTTAACGTGATTGGGAATCCTAGACCTTTAAAGTGCAACATAGAGCTGTCCATGTGAAAAGACAGGCTCATCAAGGTAAATTCCAACATGATCAAAAGTTTTCCCCTGCAATTTGTTGATAGTCATCGTGTAAGCTGGAGTTAATGGGAACTGGCGGCAATTGAGAACGAATGGTAGATTCACATCACTGGTGGCTAATTTAATTCTTGGCAAGAAAACAACTTTGCCACGATTGCATTCAGATACAATTTGGCATCCAAACTATATCATGCGCATGATATACCACTGACGTAATTTACTACTTTCTATTAAAAAACGGAAATTAATTTGAAATATAGGATTAATATAATTTAAAATTTCTCGAACTATTGATCATAGCGAGATAAATTTTATATCAATCCATAGAAAATTTTATTTCATTATTTTAGAGCTATTAAATTTGAAATTAGAATGACAGTTACTCTTTTAAATTTAAAATAACTGAAATTTAGGTTCTCTAACAATGAAATAATGCTGTTTTACGTCTCGCAGTACTATGGCGCGAGTTTTATTGTTGGTGACGTCAGAGCGTTACCGGAGGATCTGGGCTATTATATTAGTAATTTTGGACATTCCTCATTGGATGACTTGATATTATATTCCTTGAAACATAAAGATTTCAAAATAAATATAAAGTTACTATTTTTATAAAGATTTGATTAGAATCAATGAAATAAAAGTTATTAATGTGTTTCTTATTTATAGGTGTCAAGGACGCTAAATGTCTAAAGACTGATGTATTTGTACATTTTGTGGATGGACGATTTGCCAAATATACTTTAATGACCGTTGAACAAGGCGTCTGTCGATTATATCAACAGGGGCTGGCAATTCATGGAGCTCAATTACTTCTACTTAAAAAATCATCTTTATGTTCCTCAAGATTAAATATTTATGTTCCTGCTTCTTTTATTGTTGACATGTTACAAAAAGCTTCTGAGATGGGAAAATCATACTTATTTTCTGGACTTACATCTGTTTTAAATAGTTTGGGCTTAAGCCCTGACAAATTGTCTCAATCTAGTCGCTCAAGTTCAGCAATGTCTGAACCAGTTCGACTCAATTCTGGAATCTATGTTGTTAACAAATTAATCAGAGATGCTGATGATGAAGCTTCTTCACCTGTTTGTCTTAGTAGATGGCGTTCAGCATCACCTGTGTATCGACATAATAGTCGATCGCCTCATTCAAGTCCTTCAAGATCAAGTGACCGCACATCATACAGCCCTAAAAGTCAAAGATCTATAACGATGCGAGATTCCAAGACTAAGTCGTTTGGTCCCATAAAAACTCCCGATAGTACTGATTCTGGTACTTCAGGCCGAGTGTCCGAAATGAGTGATGGATCTCAAAGCAGTCCTTCTTTTAAAGATACTCAGAATAAAGAAAATTGGCAATCTTGGACAGAAATGCACAATAACAGAAATAAAAATTCTCCTGAAAGTAATATTAATGGTGGAGGTCCAGTGGAGGTGAATAAAAATGGCACAAATGAAAAAAGCATTGTAGAAAACCATGTAACTTCTGAAAATACAAGCTTACCAACAGTAAATGGAGATGCTTGTAATAACAATGGCTCCAGTTCAATTCCAAGTTTCAGTCTCAATTTACATGATTTATCAAAACCAAGCAATGTAGATGAAAAAAGAGTTTCTTTTAAAAGCAGCATATCTGTTAGTTCTGATGAAACAACTTCACCAAAACATTCAACTGGAACAGTGAATGGATTGGGGAATGGGACTGATTCTGTGTTTTCACCTCAGTATGAGTGCCCAGATAGTATGTACGATGAATTTAAATATACAAGCATGGGATTATATGGTTCAATGATGATGATGCCCAACTTGGATATGTCTCTTCTTTTCGGCTCCGAAGCAGATTTTCAAAATATAAAGGATAGGTAAGATTTATTATATGTCTTAACATTTTAGATAATCAGTATCGTATCTTTCCGAATATAAGCTGAGGGTGCAATTTTTGCTCAAAAATTTACCCAAAATTCAAAACCTGTATATAAACCGAAATGGAAAATAATAAATAAATAAATCCTATAATTTTCAAACATTTTGCCATGAGGGCAAAAATGTTGCCAAGCAGCAGGTTAGTTAGGATAGTTTTAACTCTGGTAACCCTAACTGAAGTTAGCACATTTTCTCCATTCATTTGGTGTCTTGTACACTAAGCTATGGCACCTCCTTCTCCCATTTCAAAATGGGTCCCCCATCCTGTTTTCCCTCGAATGACTTCTACCCACCCTCCCCCTTCCCCATTTTGTGGTTTTCACATTAGTGAGAGACGGTCGCTCCCCTTTACACACAATCACATTTCAGTTTTATGGCCTAGCATGCTGAATGAATATCAGACTGGTTGAAAATCCAAACAACGCAGCAATTCTCATTGGATTTTGCCATTAAAGAGGGGTTTTGGTTCGATGTGCTCCATGGAGTGATTGCGAATCTCCACTTTGTACATCAAATTTTAAGCTGTAGGTGATCACGTTTGCCTAAATTTCTGACAACAGTGTGACTGCGCGGCAATTCAACATAAATGAGAAACACGCTCGAGAGTGGAGAAAAATAACCTAAAATAAAATTTTGAAAATGAAATAAATAATATTGATTTCGTGCCTTTATTTTTCTTCACAGTAGTGATATGGATAAAAATTAAAGCAAATAACTGCATATGAAGATAAGCTCAAAATAGAGGCAATGAGATTAAAATCTTGTTGCAACTGATGCTATTAGAATTTAAATTGTGTGAAAGTAATTTTCATGATTCATGGAATGACCAGCTGGTTTGCCCTCTAAAATGGATAATAATTCAGTCAAGGTGTTGAAATAAAATCTCCACATACTTTTAAAATATTTAGGTGGCATCAGTTTTTTTTAAATTAAAGCCTTAGTGAAAAGCCTGATGGTGCTCAACATTTCTTGTATTCACCCCTGAAGCGTAAATTAAGCAGTGCCGGAATGCTCTGACCTGGATAATATTGTTGGGGGGTAAAATGGAGGGAAGGTTAGCAGCGGATCACTTCACAATAAAATATATTTTTATATTTGAAATGTATAATTATTTATCTAGGTATTGAAATCGTGAAATGATAAAATGTGAACACTGAAACAATGCATACAGTTATTATTTTATTTTTGATCAAACATTCACATTATGCATGCTGTAGTTCAAAGCAAGAATAATTATGAAGATGTAAAAGAATAATTTTTTAGAAATTTATTATGATTTCAAGTTATACTTAAAGTTAAGTAGTATCAAAGTAAAATCATGGCATTGATAAGGAATACAGAAAATATCATGATCATGAGAAATAATTTTCAAGATCAAAACATAAAATACTTTAAATGTGTGCAACCCTAATGCTTTTAACCTCTACTCGCAACCATTTACTAGTGGTTTATTACTTTTATTAATTTGAAAAACCCATCATAACTTCGAGAGTAAAGATTAGACAAAGATTGTGCTGTTTTAAGTAGGTATTTTACAATTTTTTTCTTATTTATTTCTCGTAAAAAAAAAATCAATGCTGGAATGGCATTCTGGCAAGCTAAAAAATTAGAAAGCAGTACCAGAATGGTGTTCCGGTGTTTACCGGCTCCACTATACCCCTTATGAACTTATTCTCCAGATCATTTTATCAACAGATACATGTCCAAAATTCTTTTATTTCTCTTAGACTGCAATATCATTTAGTATTTTTTTTTTCTCAATATCAAGACTTTGTTGTCATATCAGTTGTATCATATTATTGAGGAAGAATCTGTGATTCAAGATTTCTAAATGATTTAATAATAAAATATGAAAATTATATACATTTGAAATAGATTTTGCATTTTTAATTAATGAATGTCTTTAGACAATCTTTTTATATCTAACAAACATGTCTTTGAAATCAGAATGAATCTTAAGAATATCTTGGTACATTAAAATTTTATCTAGCTGCAGTGGTTCAAATCATCTTTTTAATTTAGTTAATGAATCATATCAATTGGTTAATGATGGAAGATTTTTTATCAACAAAACAATTAGTGTTTCAATACTTTTTAAAAGTCAGGGGTGGGGGATTGTAAATTGTTACATAATTCTTACCTTTAAATCCTTCATTTGTTTTTCAGCTTGGCTAATAAATTTTCAACTGGGAAGAATATCATTATGAGAAATTTGAAAGGTTTAGAGCAAAGGATATTACAGGAGTCAAAACCAGAACTTTTAGATGTAAAGCCTAAAAGCTCTGAAGGTGCAACATCTCCTGGTTCTCATTCTGGTAATATGCTTTTATTTTTATAATCAAATCTTGCTTTGTGGTTTTTTTTTTTTTTACTTTGGTGTAACTTAATATTATGAATTATATGAGCAGGGTTTTATATTTTCTGCGCATGATTTTTCAATATGAATTTTTTCAATTCATATCACTGACTGAAACTGCTTGTAAATCCAGATAATGTTCAATATATTTTGAGGGACCAGAACAGACTAAAACATAAAATAAAAGAATGAAATATTTGGGAAAATATGAGAACCCAAATTAACATTTGCAAAAAGCTCATGGGAAATTAATAAGCAGTGTTCCTGTATGAAAAAGGAGGGGTTTCTTTTTTGTTGTTATTGCTGTGTCTTATTGGATGTGGAAATCATCTGAATTTTCTGAGCAGTGTATTCTTTTATTTGCTTGTTGTAGCATTCAAGTTTACCTTTGAAAACATTTTTTAATTTGAATAATATTATTTTATAAAAGTGTGGCTTGAAGAATAAAAGTGAAGATTTAAAAAATTAAGAATTAATGGTTCATTTAATAAGGGTTGAAAATACATATTATTATATTGATCTATCTGTACTTTATAAAATTTTACCAATGAAAAACCATATAATTGTTTTGATATTATTATTGAATATGAGAAATATCAGACAATGGCATTGTATGTTTTACACACTGAAACTTTTGTTTCGTGACTGTGACATCCAGTCCTGATTGTAAGTTATAAACATCATAGAAGAAAATTCCACAGTCATTTCTTTCGTGAGATGCACTGAAGAGCTTTGAAAGTGCATTAAAAAAAAAAAAAACTGGTAAAAAAATTACTTTATATTCATTAAGAAAATGCATTACCGGTATCATAAACAATACATACATGGAAAGTTTTACTATTTTCTCTTCTTTCTAAGCAAGCAAATTTCTAGCTGCCACTTGATTAATAAGTCATTTGTAGCTCATTAAGGGCTTGCAATTAAAAATGTTACATGAAACAGCAGACATTCTGCAGAAGGTTGATTAATTTTGAATACTTTATGTTGTTGATTGATCTCATTCCCCAAATTTTTTTTGTTTCATTTCCCTTTTTTTTTTTTTATAAAAAAGCTATTTAAAACTTTGGGTGTAGGATATCTCATAATTTATTTCTATCTAAAATTTTGTAAAGTTTTTTCAAAAATATATCTTGAGTGTTTTGCATTCATTTCCATACGGAAGTATTTCTTTTACAGGAATGTACATTTCTCTAGACCAGAGGTTCCCAACCTATGTTACACTTATCCCCTGGGTGTGTGCAAAGTAATGTTGGTGATGGCAGAAAACACAAAACATTAGAAATTAAAATGAAAAAATTTATCGAATTTTGTTTCCCCAACTTCATGCAAAAAGTAAAAGTTAGGCAAGTTAAGCCAACTGATTACCAATGAAAGAAGAGTACCAAGAATTCAGTGTTAAGGCAATAAAATATTTAATACCCTTCACGAACACAGAACATGTGGAAAGAACACACTGGTTTACGCGTATATCAATAACAACAAATTGTGATGCATGATTGATGCAGTTCTAGACATGAAATTATATCTGTTTTCATTTGAACCTAATTTTATAAAACTTGGCTTCATGAAAAAAAGCCAAAGATTGCATTCAAAATGTCTTCCCCTTGAATAGTTGATTATCACGATGAGTAATTGTCAGCTTCCATCGTAAATTATCACAATATTTCAGTGCTGTTTTCATTTGTTTTGGCTTTAAATTAATGATTTTATGAAAAATGTTCAAAAATTTGCAATCATAATTAAATCCTACAAATGTTATAATTTAATTCTAGTCCTTTGACTTAAGATGACCTTCTTTGAGTTGGAGTTGGTTGGGGGTAGGAAATACGACAGTAGGAGGTATACAAAAATAAAAGGGCTAATCAAGGAGTATGGGAGGAAATAAAGGTTGGGAATCATTGGTCTAGATTATTTAAAGCAGGAAAATTTTAAAATAGTGGGCTAATATTTTTGTTGTAGAATTGTACAATTTTATAAAAATAGATAATAGTCCATAGTACTATTCAGATATAATGTATATATTATTTATTCTGCAATTATTTCTTTTATAGAA
The DNA here is from genome assembly GCA_013235015.1 of Araneus ventricosus. Taxonomy (NCBI): domain Eukaryota; kingdom Metazoa; phylum Arthropoda; class Arachnida; order Araneae; family Araneidae; genus Araneus; species Araneus ventricosus. The sequence goes on from BGPR01000008.1 coordinate 3,501,990, forward strand.
ATTGAAACAGAAAGAAGTTCATCAGAATTCCATTCTATTGATAGACAATTTTGGTCTTTTCTTCCACCTATTGATTTAAGCGAACTAGTTGAAATATCTAAAACCACTTGGTGAGTATGCAGATTTGTTGTTTATGAGTAGTTTTTATTTCCAAAAATTTATATTGGAAGTACATGTTATTGGGTCATTTATATTAAAATGCTTTTTGGATTTAAATACTTTAGGTTTTCTTTTATTTTAATTGTTGGTCTTTTATGTATTTCTCTTTTACATCTCTTAGACTGCATTTTAATAACAAAGAGGGAAAAAAAAATGTTTTTGTAACTATTTGTGCATATTAAATATCTTTTCCTTTTCCAGGTTATTAACAAGAGATGTAAATATATTATGTGATAAAGAAAGGTTGTCTAAAAGTTTAGAAAAATGGGTAAATTCTCTCCATTCTGCTCAAATGAATGTTATCCAAGCTGTTTTGACATTTCTTCAGAACTACCAAAATCCAGGCAGTCATTCTTATAAAGATGATGATACTTTAAGGAGTATCTGTAGTCAAGTAACTAGTCAAGATTCATCTCCAAGTGAGAATTGTGAAATTAGTGAACGCTTAGATCAAGAGGATCCGTCTGTCTCGGATTCAAAATCATATGATGATGATAAACATTTAGAATCAACTCATTCACTTAATGTGGAAATTTCTGACTCTAGTACCTTGAGAACAGAAAGTATTCTTGGAAAGCTTGTAAACTTAGAAGATTTTGTATTTGTTTATAACCCATTTAAATTATCCTCAGAAGATCATCGTATGTTGTCTGAATTAACAATGATGTGTTTCCAAATGAAAATCTTGGGTAACATTCATGAAGTTAGAGAAGTATGCTCTGCTATTCTAAAAGTGAAAGAAAAGATAGAAGAGCTTCAGAAAAGTATTGATAGGAAAGACCATGACATGACATCTTTATCTAATCATGACTTATCGGATAATCTTAGAACAAGTAGTGTTTTAAAACATTCGGAAAGTGCTCAGTCTTTTCACAAACCTCATCTGTCTGCCCATGCTTCCAGTGAGAAGCAAATTCAGAAAAGGCCGTTATGTAATCAAACAAGTGATCCAGGAAGTAAAATGCCTAATGGAGACATATCTAATGTTAATGAATGCTCTACAAAAAATTGTGATAGTGTGAATGTGTCGGATAGTAGAGATTCTGAACTTGCATCTTTCCTTCAAAATTACTTCCATTTCTTTGATGTTCAGAGACTAAGAGAATATCTAAGTATAGTTGATCAACCTTGTTATAAAACGTGGTCTGTGATGTTAGCTGGTGTTGCATTGTTGAATGGACCAGATGAATTTACTAGGAAATTTAATTCAGATCAAACCGAAGCAGCTGCTAACTGCCTGGAAAGAAGTTTTTTTGGCCCAATTTTGATTTCGCATCTTTTAAAGTAAGTGCAAAAAAAAACCCCACTCATTTTTCCATTGTTTTAATATAATCAAATTTACTGTGCTATAATTTTAGCTGACATTGTTATTGGTGATTTTTTATATTTTCCATATGTAGTTGTAAGATTAATAAAAATTATTACATTGTATTTTTAATTAGTTATCAAACTTTGATTTTGCTACAGGATTTTCAAAATAAACTCAACCAGAGGTGTAGATTTGTGTTTGCAGAGGAGTTACCATATTACTGCCCTAGATGTTTTATATCTATCGAAATCATGTGATTCTCATCCTAAACCTTTTCTTGAATATATTTCACGTATTCTCAACTGCCTTCTAGAATTGCAAAGGTATGGTGCTATTTTATTTCTTAATTTCTGGCTTTTTGAACATGAAAGTTTAGTTAAGTGATAGCAGTTACAATATTAACTAATTAAAAAAAACATTTGCTTATTTCAGGCCCAAAGTGCTGGACAAGTTATTACATCTTGATGAAGTTCGTGTGGAATGGATTAATGGAGCTTTGAAGACTGAAATTGATGTCTCAGAAAGCCTGAAGTGCATCTGCGGATGGCCGAGGTTCATATGTTTGATTATTTAGGTTAATAATGTTTTATATTTTGTGTTGCAATTTCAGCTTATGCTTTTGGTTTTCTTTTCTTGTTATTTTATGGAACTTTCGTTCATAAAACAGTGAATCAAATGTTTTCATTCAGAGAATGAATATGTATAATTGTCATTATTTAATATTTATCTGTTGCATTGTTTTGATTATTGATTTTATCAAAATTTTTCCTGTATTGTGAAGAAAAATGTGATTATGTTTTAGACCTGGATCACATCTTTATCCATGGAAATATTCAGATTTACTTTTACATATAATATCTACTTCACAAGATACTGATGGTGAATTTAAAGAAAAATTATTTTCTTGTGGGTATGTTGCTTCCCTTTAATTATTATGTTTTTATGTGCTTAAATTCATTATGCTTCAACCAAGTCTAACTATCTAACTGGTGTTTTCCCCCTCAAAGGTTTTGGTCAGGATATCTTCTCCTAGTGAAAAAACAGCAGCTGAATGACATTCATAGAAAATTAATTATTCAGTTGGGTGACGTTAGCCTTTTAGATGCTGATAATCAACTTGGTAAATAAATTGACATTTATCTTGAAAATTTCTTCAAAAAATTCAACATTTATCTTAGAATTTTCTGCACATGCAACACTTGTAATTTCTCTTAATTGATGTTATTGTTAACATTATTTGAAAAGATAGCTGTTTTACCTAGCATTTGAACATTAAGCTATTAATCTTAGCAAATTAATCTGTAAGTCATACCACAAAGTATATGCACCAATCATTTTTAATTATAGGGAATAAATAGGAATTTTTACAAATATATGAGGTCATGATTATGTTGTCTGAAGTTTTCATTACTCATATAAATTCAAAATCCAGCCAAACTATAATGAGTATTCTTTAAAAAAATGTTCTTGTTACCTTCATATCAAATAAGAGTGTTTGGTACCTATAATGAAGCTGTAATTTTTGTATTTTACTCACCACGTCATGTTTTTTTTATTTTTTTTCTAAATTACAATGCTGTTTGTTTTTAACAGGTTACTTGCCCTCTGATTTAGAAGAGTGGAAAGAAATTTTGGCTCTTTATGCTCAATCCTGTGTTGCTACTGGAATGATGACCTGCTTAACATGCAACAAACAACATAGTACATGCATAGAATTTCCTCACGCCACCTCTACTAAACCCTGGAACGTCTCATTGCAGTGGGAAACTATTTGCAGGGTTGCCTTATTACACCTTGATTCAATCAAAGTATTAGAAATCTTGCAAACTCTAGACATTCCTCATGGAGCTTTTTCATCTGATTTTTATAAATCTGTTATGAGGTCTTTCTTATTGAATAAGCAACAGAGGTAATAATCTTTCACTCCACTGTAATAAATGGCGTTATTTGTAATTAAATTGCTGTTGCTTTCCAATATATTTTTATAATGCTGAAAATGTGTAAATATTAGTTTTAAGAAGAATATTTTTATGTACTTTTTTATCTTCAGAATTTATTGTTGATAATTGTGTATACTTTTTTATGGTAAATGAATTGTAGAGATTTTGTTATAATATTACTTTTATCTTTTAAGAATTCTATATTGTGCATCTTTATCTTATAAAATCTGAGCTTAGCTTTAACATATATGATTTAGTTTAAGTCGGTTCTTCATTCATCATTCTTCCTCAACATGCTAAATTTGTTTTGAGTATCTTGCAACAAAAGATACCTTTGTAATGGTTTATAATCTGATAGTTCTACTTGCCAGAACAGTTTCATAGAGAGGAGATTATCCCTTAATTTTATGAGAATTGCGTACTCAGTTGAAAATACAGTTTTTTTCTTGTTTTAATGCATGGGCTTAAAAACTTCAATTTTTTTACCTCTCTAAAGGTTTTTATGGTTGATTTAGCTTTTGTGTTTCTTTACAGTTACAATTTTGCAAAGTTGAGTGCAGCATTTAATGTTCTGTGACTCTTTTTTTCTGCATTTTGTTCATTATTTTGCATACAGAAATCATTTATTTGATTTAATATTCATATTATATCTTTTATTTTAGTGCCTTAATTCACAGGACATTAACTACAGTTGGTAGTTATTTGTGGTCTCGTAAACTGAAGACCTTATCCCCAGAGGTATTGTTGTATTCCTTATGAAAAAATGTTTTCTAAAATGCAAGAATAAATTACATGAGTACTCTATTTATTTATTTTTGTAGGCACGACTAGTTTTTCAAAAGGAGAAAGAAAAGCCAGGTGCTTTTGCAGCACAGACACCCAAGGTAAATTTCTCCTCTTGTAATATATTTCAAACTACCTTATACAATTTTGTTTTGATTTATTTGTTGTGTTATTTAATTTATACTAGTGAGCTACAGAAATAAAGAAATTTGCATTTGAAGTTTTCAGTGTTACATTTGTTTCTTAAGAGATTATAATTTTACATCCTGTTTTGCCCATAGAAATTAAAGTTTCATGTGTATGGAATAGTACTAGCATTTGAATTCTAACTAAATTAATGCATTACGTCACCTCTGAACATTTTTATCTGCATTATTAGTACAAAATTTTGTGAATGCTATGTAGATGAATTAGGAAAAACATGAGACACTAGTTATTGATTTAATTAGGATTTATTTTCAACATGCTAAAAATTTTATAGGAAATTTTTTTCTATGAAATGAGAATTTTTTCAAAATATTAAAAAATAAAAGATTGTACTCATGTAAAAAAAAATTATTTTCTTGTATTCTAAAAAATTTTTATTAATTCTTAAATTAAATTTCGTCTTCTTCCTAGGAAATGTTAAGATGTCAAACCTTGCACAGTGATAAGAAAATCTTAAATTTTTAGGGTTTTTTTTTTTTAAAATAAGAGTTCCTGGTGTGTAATTAAAAAAGTGCACGACACTTAAATTGAAAAACAGGTTGATATATAAAATGAGGCAACTATTCTATCATTATTATAGGTAGCAAATAAATAAGCTAAAAGTATGTTAATACTAGTTTAAAAATAAAAGTAAATAATTTTAATTCCTCGTCAGCAATTTTAGTTATTTTTAGTTTATGTATATTTAGTTAAGTGTAAAGTTCAGAATTGAAAACAAACAGGCATTCAAGTCTAACTTTTCAGTTAATAGCCAATCATAATTTTGAGCCTTACAATGCTTATTCTTTTTCTTGTTTTGAATTCTATTGTTTAATAGCATGTTTCTTGTTGTTTTGAAAATGGTTTTCTTTATTTATTTAGCATAAAGATCCTACAAAAGCAGGCTGTTCCTATTTAGAAGAACCAGAAAGTCATTGGGGTGTAAAAATCTCTTTAAAATCAGTTTGCAAAGTTTGTAAAATGCCATTAACTTCCCATTTGTCACCTTCTCAAGGTGGTATTACTGTTTATAAATGTGGTATGTATTTTGTTATCAAAATTTATTTTTAAATAAGATTGCGGATTCACTTGCATGTTGTTTATGATTTGTATTTTCTCTTAGATAAATGAACATAATTCCTTTTTTTTTTTCCTGTTAAATCATCAAACACCCAAATGCTGTTTATAGTCAGCTTTTATTAAATTATGTTTTTTGAATGAATAAATGCTCTTCGGGTCTCATATTCTTTAGGTGAGATGGGCTCCACAACCATATGTACTATAGTAATCTTTTCCCTTTTCAATCTTACCCTCCCTCCAGGTCCTACTAAAATATAACTTGAAATATGCTTTTTTTTTTTTTTTCCTTTGATTGCAAGCTATAGCCACTCCATGTGAAGCTGTTTCCATTCTCTTTGCTTCTATGTTCCCTTGGACAGCAAAATACTCTACATGTTGGCCATATAAGGCAACCATTTAGCTGGGTGGTGTTTTGTGGTTCCCAATGTAAAAATCAACTTTGAGCTAACCACCTGAATAGCTAGCCTGCTAGGGATTAAGTGAAAGAGTAATTTTCTTGGGTTTAGCATTCAAGGTGGTTACTATGCATGGATCCCACTCAGCTCGAGGGCCCAAAATATCCTGAACCAGTAATTGTCTTCCCTTCTTCAGGTCCATGGTGATGGTGTCATTGATCATGAATTTCTATCTAATTCTCATGGGTAAGAAAAAAGGGCACCTTGAGTAGGCAACATACAGTGAATGTTTCTCTTCGTGGTCATGTTTCTAATTCATTTCCAACCTTTTCCTTTATAAAAGAATTGGATCCAAAAACAAGACTTTTGACAGTGGATTTCTCTCTTTTTTTAATAGAAAATTTATCACAAGTGTTGTAGGTGAAGTTAAAAATGAACCAGAGAACTTCAATCTTTTTCTGGTTTTCTCTTTTGCCTGTTGATTGTAGTTGCATCTCATAAGCGATCTGAAAAAATAAAAAAATCTGTCAACTTTATTCCTGTTAATGTAAGTTTTTCATGGGCCTCTAAATAGTCATCTCTTGTGAAGATGTGCTAATGTACCATTAGAAGAAATAATTGTAGAATTAAACTGGGAGCGACTGTGTATGGCATATCACTATACACAAGGAGGTGGTTTCTTACCACTAAAGCATCTTATCCTTTCATTTGGCTCTTTCCTATTGCCAAAATACATAAAATCTGGTTATATATGTGTTTCAATTATATCATAATTGCCAAGCCCAAAGTGAAATTTCAAAGGCTACATTTTGGGTATAAAACTATTTGCTATAGGATAGTGTCACTTGACTGTTGTCCAGAAGTTTGCTACAGCAGTTCTAAATGTACCTCTACCAAGAAGTTTGTGAATTGTAAAGTTGCATTATCTTCATTTGCATGCATATGTTTGGCATGGAAACTAGAAAAGAAAATTATAGTTTAAAAAAAATAAAGCATAAGATTGCCTATCTAGAAGCCCATAAACTTGTGGACATCGACATAATATTGTCTATTTAATATATCTTCTAATAGATATTTTGATACTCAATGAAAGAGTCTTCACTCATGATGCATCATCCAGTTGCTTCATCTCAACCTCATAATCAACACTGTAAAATAGTTTTGTTTTCACATGATTCTTCTAATTTTCAAACTATGCAAAAGAGAAGGAAGCCTAAAGGCCAATTTAAAATTGGCAGCAAAGTAAAACAAATTCAGTCAGCATCCAAATTTTGGAAAATTTTACTCCTTCAAGTATTTTATTCTGCTTCAAAGCAGGATAATATTTCCTCTGATAATGAATTTGCAATGAATAGCAACACAGTCACCAATCAGTATGTTTCTGTGTGAAAAACAAATTCTAAAAGCTCATGAATCCAATTGCAAAATGAGCACTTTTTTGTGTATTGGATAATGATTCTTCAGACTACAGCTTTAGAGAACTCCTCGATAAAATGCCTGAAATCACACAAAATTTCTCTGGTTTCCTAAAATCTCAGATTCTAGAAAAAAGACACATTATCAATTGGTAATTCATATGGATACTCTCTCCCTGTTCTCATACCTATAAAATATTAATCAAGGGGTTTTTTTAATTCATAGATTGCTTTGCCTTTGTATTTTTTGCTTCAGTATTTAATATAATGTCACAAAGTTTATTAATTTCATTTTTCTTTTACATCTTTCCTGTTGCATTTCTTCAATTGCACATAGATTATTTGAATTGCAACGTCAGTATAAAAAAAGTGATGAAAAATCATTACTATGCATTTTTTACTAAAAGTGTTTCAATGAAGAAAACCAAAAATTTGTAATAGGATTAAGTTGCAGATTTTCTATGGCTGTATATGTACTTACAACAAAAGTCCAAATATATTATTGGTTTGAAAACAGAATATATATATATATATAATTTTTACAGAAATCGTTTAAACAAAGTAACACCAACTGTAATACATGCTCCAAAGTATTAGGGAACAAATTACATAAACAGTAGAAGAATCACACATTTCATACAGAGTTGCTGCAGTAATACTCATTCTGTTAATAAGATCCTTGAGAGTTTCAATAGAAGTCTCAAATGATTTTCTTGCATGTTTCCGACGATTAGAAATTAAGGAAAAACAGATTGTTAAGATCGTGGGCTTCTAATCAATCAGCCTAACATCCTTAGTCCATAGTATGCACTTTTTATTGTGGGCTATGATACATATTTCAGAAGCTATGACAGATACTGATAGTACATCCTACGGGAACCTGGATATCAGGGAGAAGTCTGGGGATTTTATCGATCTGGAAAAGTCGGGGAAATTCGTAAAAATCAGGGAAAATTAATAGTTACTTGAATTATTTTCTATAAATTAGTATCTTATGTCTAGCATTATTTGTAATAATAAATGGAATTTAAAAGAAAATATTCATTTTAAAAAGCATAAGTTTTTTATTAGAGCAATTATTTTTTTATGATTTGTTAAAGAATAAAGATTTGAAGTAATATTTTGTCAGTTTCTCTTGTTTAAATCTTTGCTAAAATATATATTATTAGGTACGTATAATTAATTATACTAGTTTTATATTTATGCTGCAACATGTTATTCTAGTACTCATGAAAAGAGCACTAATTAATTATTGAACTGTTTTAAAGTTTTGGGCAAAGATCATAATAACCTTTACTGTTAACATAATTTAACTTGTGTTTCAAAGAGTAGTTTTAATGTTTCTTAGAATTCTTATGCATTTTTAGAATCAAAGTATTTTGTTAAAATTTCCAGTTTTTTACATATAAGAAATGTAATATACTGTTTTAATAGATTTTTTTATGATGTTCATTCCATTTTTTAAAAATTATTTCATAAAAATATTTTTTCATATTAAATAAGTGTTAAAAGTCTTTTTAATAATGTATATTGTACACATACAGTGATTCTGAGTAGGGAGAAAGCCAGGAAACTAATAAAATTAGTAGCCGTAAATCAGGGAAATGTTGTAAGTTTAATCAAGAAAATTTTTTTCACAGTTTCTGTAGTCACCCTATCCTATACCAATGTAAAAACTAATTGCAAAAAAATATGTTTGTAACAGTGGTTATTATGAAACATTCTGGTAAATGATGTTATTGATAAGTTAAAAAATCAATGATGTAGACCCATAGTTTGCACTTTCACAGAGAGCCTCTTCTAGTAGAAAGCCTATCATGTTGCATAAGAGTTTTATACTGCCTACATGCTGATGAGTCATTGATACATAATGGTGATTTTGTATATGACTAGAACAGTTTCACCGATCTGATTACACTAGATTCGAATGCAAAATCTAGCAGATCAAATTGCTTCTGTGAAGGCCTGAACTCTAAGAGTAATAAGCGTTTTATTCACTTAATGTTCTTTCCTCATGCAGGAGTTTTGAACACTAAAGCTACAGGGTCAATTCTTGTTATTGCTTCTTGTCACTCTTCCATTATACCTAGGATGCTGCATCATATGTAGTATCCTTTAAAACAAGCTCTGGGCTGATTGTCAAAAAAGGTTTTCCTTCCAGGTTGTTCAAAGTGCTAAAATGTTTTACATGTAGAAGGTGTGCAGGGAAGGTTTGTTGGGAAAATGTTCTCATTGCATTCTTTGCACTTCCATGATATAATTTAAAGATAAAATATATGTATACATATTCTGTTCTCTTAGCAAAAAAAAAACTTAATGATCTTGACCTTTTTTTAAAAGTTTTTTGAGAAAGTCACAATTTTTTACACTATGCGACTTTTTTAATTGCAGAAAACTTAATTTTAAAAATTGCTCTCTTTTTTTATACTGCAGGTCATTCTTATCATACTGCTTGTTCTACTGAAGGATTTTGTTTAGTCTGTCTGCATTCTCAAGATGATGATGGGTGAACTTTTTGTGCCAAATGTTTATTTTTACTTATTTTTAAATGAGTTAAAATCAGATTTCTGAATATACCTTAATATTTATTACTTCAGAAGTCTCCTGTATAATTATGACAGCTTAAGAAGATTTTTTTAATATCTTCGAAAATTCCAGTTATTTCATGTGTGTTGTCTATTGTTGTTTCCGAGATTAAAATATTGACATAAATATTAATTTACTTATTTTATAAGTATGTACTTAATTTTGTTGTATTAACAGTATCAAATTTTTATTGTTTAGTTGTATACAATTTTATATTTTGTTCCATTATTTTTGTGGTTGCTTGATTTCAGAAATTGAACTGACTTCATAGTATTTAGAACTTACAGTATTTAAATGTTCAAAGATAATTTTTAATGCAGCTATTTTGTATAGACTTTCTGTGTTATATTTGCCATAATGTTACATTACTTTTTTTGCATTACTTTTTTGTTTGTAAATTTTAAAATGCATGGTCTATCTGTTTGACTTCCTTGCTCTGCATTTTAAATATTTTTGCTGTGACAAACTTTTACTATAAAAACGACTCATTGTATTGTTGCACATATTTTATCTTTAGCACAAACTTAATGCTATTGCTCAATTTCACACTTGTGTATATATTTCCATAATATGTTGCAATTTAGATTGAATACTCTTATTATTTACTTGAATGCAAAACAGGAAATGTGCTGTATTTAAATATTCTGCTTATTTTTACTATTTAACGTAATTACTGAAATTTATATACACAGAGAGGGTGTGATTAACCCTTTGATCTTCTCCGTTGTCTTGGTGATAGTATTGTTGCATCCTTTAACATTAATTGTTCATTGTAGTTTGCAGCTACAAAAACACTTGAGTTGAGCCTTTATATACATATGAATATTTATGCATCTAATGACTGTTCGGAATTCAAAGGGTTAATATTAACACTCATCTTACACAAGTTGTGACTTAAATTATTTTGCATATTCTTGAAAAATGTCATTATTTAATGTTCATAAAATTCTGTTGAAATTTTCAGTAGCTTCCTTTTGATTTGTAATGTGTATTTTTTACAATAAATAATGTGGCTTTCATATCTTTAGATAATGCCTCTTACCTGAAATTTTAGGTTATTGTTAGATGTATGATTAGGGATTTAATATATCTTTCAAAAATGTCAATTAACTTTAAATGCGTAGTAAATATTTTTATATGGCTTAAAGAAAATATTTATTTATATACATAGATCTCTCTACTTTTGCTAATTGTCAAACTTTTTTAAATATAGAATACACTTAGATAGGCATTGCATTGTCCTAATTGTTTAACACACTAAGCATCTGGCAGTAAAATATAAGTTTTTTTTCCCTGTATTCTATTTAGAGTTAAGGAAAATATTTCTAATAGGTAGTGTAGGAGTGTGCTTTTTGTTTGTTCATTTGTTTAGCACTTAGAAACAGTTAAAAAATTACATTTATACATTGAAATGTAGTGAGTTTTATTTTTCCTAATTTGTAACTATCATATTTTTAAAATATTCTTTCCAACTTGTTGAATGATTAATTATTCAAAAGCTTCAATTTTCTCGTGTTCAGCGCATACAGATTAGTAGTTCGTGTCATTTAGATATGCAATAATAATGATAATGCAAAATGTAGATGCAATAATAATATCATTGTTTTGAATAATTTTTAACTGTGGGAGAAATGTTTTGTGATGATCAAAATAGAAGTTTTATAAATGATATTAATTTTCTTAAGTATTTTCCTAATTTAAATGAAAATTATTGTATAATTTATCTTATCATTTATTCAGAAAATGCTGGAGTTTAATGAAATATTTCCTGGAGTTTAATTAATGAAATATTTCCTGGAGTTTAATTAAATATTTCCTGGAGTTTAATTAAATATTTCCTGGAGTTTAATTAAATATTTCCTGGAGTTTAATTAATGAAATATTTCCTGGAGTTTAATTAATGAAATATTTCCTGAATTTATTTGTGCCAAATCAAACTTCAAATACTTTTCAAAATGAAGTAGGGAAAATCATTGCTTAATGTTTTTATGTCCCTTGACCTGTTTTAATTTATTTTTATTTTTTCCCTTTTGATAAAGTGTTTTTTCATTCCATCTATAATTTAAGTTTTAAATAAATTTCAGAGAAGATTTTATTGATATTCTCCTGAACATTGTATCGTCCATTGACAATTTATATAAAAAAGAGGGAGAAATGCAGTTTAAAATTTCTGACGTATACCAAAGATTAGAGGTCCTGTAACTTTATTGTTTTCTGAATTTTCATTCCAAACACTGTATTAATTTTTTTTTAATATTTCTTTTGAGAAATGTTTCATTGAATTTTCAGTTTGATAAGAAGAGTGAATAAAAAGATTGCAACATTTTAATAAAAGAAATATGTTTTTAAATTTATGTTAATTGTAGTTCACTTTATTACAAAATATTTTACTCTTTATACATTCAAATGAAATTAAACTGTAGTTCCTCTCTGGATTGAACACTGCCATTGTTGTATTATAGAAGCTTTTCAGCATCTATATTCTCTTTTCATGGGTTTTAGTTGATAGTTTAAATACATATATTAATTTACTTTTTACTGAAAAGCTTAAATTAAGCTTTCATTTTCTTAATTGTTCTGATGAGATGTTGATTTAAGATATCATGTAAAAATAAATTATTTAATATGGTTAATTATTTAAATATTGCATTATATTAATTATTTAACTATTGTATTTTTAGTATTTTTGAAATATGTATCTATACATATTCATAGCATTTTATTACAAGAAAATTTTAACATGGATAAATGTTTCCTTCATGACAATTTTTTGTGATTTAAAACATTATACAGTGATACATTAAAAAAATGAACAATCTCGCACAAAAGATACAATTTATTACTTTTGACTTTGATTTTAATCAATAATTTTGGGTGCCATTTATTCTACTAAATATTTTAAATGTATTATGTTATAAAAAATAGTTGTCTATTAATATAATTAAATTAGCAGTTTTGAATATTTGTGTCATCAGGAAAAAATGCATTTATGTCTTTAACTTGCTAAATATTCATCCAAGATAATCGAAGTATTTGTGATCCTGTTATTTAACTGGTTATAAGTGTTTTAATAGTATGTGACATATTTATCTGATGACTATTAATAGTAACTATAAATAGTCTGTGACTTATATAGTAAACTATAAATAGTCTGTGACATTAATAGTAATCTATAAATAGTCCGTGACATATTTATCTGATACATTGACATGGTAAAAAAAATGACGAATTATATAAATTGACAGAAAGATATCTTTGATATCATTCATCGACAGATTTCAAACATTATTTTTACTTTTTAATGTGTTAGATTTTGTTTTCAATTTCCAATACTACTGTTTCATTACGACCATTTGTGATAGAAAAGTTTATTGTGATATAATTTCCATGTAATGAACATTAAGTCTTCTGTGTAAATAATTTTGTAAAAATAAAATTATATGTAAATAGCATATACTATATTATAGAGATATTACAATAACAAAAATAAAATTTTCTTTATAGTGTTTTTGTTTGTCTTGTGATTTATTAATCTTTCTAGTTGAAAATATTCTGTACAATAGTGTAAAAATAATTATCCTCAAATAATAAAATAATGCTTTTTACATTATTAATAGCACCCCTAGCAACATAGCATGTCTAGATGTTTGTATTATGAGGGTCTCTAAATTCGAGTATTTTTAATATAAATGATATTTCTAATAAATCAAAATATTTTCTTTTATGTATAACCCTTTAAAAATGATGACAAGTAAGCAAATTATTATACTTGAAAAATATTTTTAAAAATACACAATTGCATCAAATTTAGTCTAAACAAGCAAAAAATTAAAAATATTTTTCTAATAAATTTTTGTACATCTATTTTTTTTATCTTTGTACATTTTCTGAAGAAATGCAATTTCTTTTTTTTTTAAATAAAACTATTAGATGGATAAAATAGTTTTTGTAGAATTTCTTCACTTAAATGTGAACATGTCATTCTGTCATCACTTTCATATTCTAATGATTTGTCTCGGATCCTTTTTAATGTTTGAATTGGTGTGCTACACATTCATGCCTTCTTTCATTTTAAAAGTAAACAAAACAGTAAAATTGATTTTTCCTTGTGAGAAATTCCTTCATTAATACTATAAAAAGTAAACTGGGTTACCAGTCAAAGCTTTCTAATTTTTATGTGGAAGGTATACAGTTTAATTGGCTGATAATTATTGTATTTTGAAAATACAGGAATCAACCATATTGTTGAAATTGATATATAAAACTAATTATATATATATATATATATCTAAAACAAGTATTTTCACTGCATTTCTATTTAATAACATCGTAATTGTAAGAATGTGCAAGCTGTGCTTAGTAGGTGGGTCGAAAAAATCATTTTTTCTTTTCAAAACGCTATAGCATGGAAAACTTGCCTCTAGGGTAGATAAGTAAAATGCAAAAAAAAACTTTTTCTTTTCCTTACATCTGGCGGTAAAGCATTGACCTTAAACTTTTCGAAAATATACGATTTTCATGATTTTTCTAATAACTTGAAAATTATAATATAACTTCTATAATAAGTAGCTATAGGTATAGTTTAGTAGAAAAAAGTGTAGGAAAGATAAATGAATGAAAAAATAATATATTTTATTATTTGCTAATAGCGCATTCATTACACTAAAAAAAATACATTTTTTTACAAAAAATTGACAAATTTCCATTGAAACAAAAAGTTGTTTCTGATTGTGTAAAATTTCAACTTGTAATCAAATATAGTCCTTTACTTGCCTTCAGTTTCTTTTAGTACTTTGAAATAAGATTTGCTTGAAAAACTTGGCATTAAAGATCTTGAAAGAAGTGTAATTCTTATGAAACCATCTCTGGAATTGGAAACGACTTTTTGTGATGCCTCGGTTACCAGCTTCACACATCGTTTCTCTGCTTGGGTGTGACATGGGAAGGCACCCTCATGATTGAAAAAAGTAAACTCAAAGCAGTGTCGAAGAACCTTAAATGAGGCACATTTTTCAATTTTACAAGAATCAGGTTCTGTGTTCGTTGGTTATGTTGCACCCTCTTCTTGGTCTGCTCAAAACATGGCCAATAGCATTCTTTCTTATTTGACTGAAACTGGATTTTTATGACATGAACTGGACGTAATTGGATGTGATGGAAACATTAACAATACGGGGTGGAAAACGTGTTATTTGCCAAATTTAAGAACAAGTTAAAAGACCACTACAATGGGGTGTGTGCCTCTTACACTCTAATGAATTGCTATTTCTGCATCTGTTCATAAATTTAGATGGTGAAATGACTGGGCCAAAATCATTAGGTGGTTCGATTGGCACACAGCTCAGTAAATGTGAGAAACTCCCAGTGGTAAATTTTGAAAGTAATGAGTATGAGATTCCAGAAATTGAATGGAAAATTTTAAGCAAAGATCAACATTATCTTCTGGACATAAGTTATGCTATAAAATCGGGTAGATCTCCTGAAGATTTATCTGTTCGTGAACCTGGTCCACTTTCCCATTCAAGATGATTAACAACGGCGAACAGAGTTCTCCGTTTGTATTTAAGTATTGAAAATCCAACAGATGAGTACAAGATCTTAGTTTCTTTTATCCTAAAATCATATATACCTGTATGGTTTCATATTAAGAAAAGTAAGTACTTCACAAATGGGCCAGAGCATATATTTGGAGTTATAGAATCATCAAGATTCCTGCCAGAAAATTTGTTAAAAGTCATTGACCCAGTAATTCAGAGAAATGCATTTTTTTGCCCATCCAGAAAACTTGCTTTTCAGTATGATAATAGAGAGAAGTGATCATATATGAGAGTTAGGTTTCAGAAGAATTATAAAAGTTAGAAACTTAGCTTCTAAAAGAAAGTCAATCTGGAGTTTCAACCACCAAAAAACCCAAATTTCCTAGCTACAGACTACATTGAAATGATTCAGTGGAACACTACTTCAATTTCACCACCACCTTTGCTGCGAAGATTCACAAATCAAGGTAGGTTAGGTCCAATCAGGTGGAACAACGACTGAGTAGAACTTTGACGAGTTCTCATGTCATACCCAAGCAGTGTGAAGCTGGTAACTGAGGCATCACAAAAAGCCGACTGTTTCAATTCCAGAGATGGTTTCATAAGAACTACACTTCTTTCCAGATCTTCAATGCCAGGTTTTTCAAGCAAATCTTATTTGAAAGTACTAGAAGAAACTGAAGGTAAGTAAAAGACTATATTTGATTACAAATTGAAATTTTACACAATCAGAAACAACTTTTTGCTTCAATGGAAATTTGTCAATTTTTTGTAAAAAATGTTTTTTTTTTAGTGTAATGCGCTATTAGCAAATTTTAAAATATATTAAGTTTTTCATTTATTTATCTTTCCTACACTTTTTTCTACTAAACTATACCTATAGCTACTTATTATAGAAGTTATTTGATAATTTAAAGTTATTAAAAAAATTATGAAAATCGTCTATTTTCGAAAAGTTTAGGGTCGATGCGCTACCGCCAGATGTAAGCAAAAGAAAAAGTTTTTTATGCATTTTACTTATCTAGCAAGTTTTTCCCACTATAGCGTTTCGAAAAGAAAAAAAAAAATTTTTTCGGCCCACCCTAGTTCTTAGAACTCACACAGGCTGAGCAAGCCTAACAGTCATGATTTCATAATTACCCTTTTGAATCTGCTTTCAGAAATTTGGTAATAAATAGTTACATTTAAGGAAAAGTGAAACGAATATAGCATTTTTCACTGCTACATGTGAATGCAGTTTTAAGTATAACATAAAGCTATTTATTTAATTTTACTATATTAAAATTTCAGATGGGCAGCAGAAAACCAAATATGAATTAAATTTGAATTTATGCCACAGGAAAAGCATTTCTTTTTGAAATTAAATAGTAAAGACATGTAAAGTTCAATAATAAAAATATATTAGATATTAGAAATATTTTGCCTTTCAAACTTATCCTGAACCTTTGTATAATGAGTTTTTTTTTTCTGAGATGGTTGGCTGATAATTGCTGCGTCTGTGAACAGTTGACCTTTTTTTCTTTTGTACAAATCATTTCATAGATCAGTTTGTATTTTGCATGTCTTTATCAAGGAACTATTACTTACACTGGGGTGGGGGTCCACAAGTGGAACATTTTAATGCATTATATTGTATTTGGAGCATTTCATTCCTTTGCTATTTATTTAGGGCTTACAAAGTAAATTTGTCTTTCTATAAGAATAGGACTTAATACTTCACTTTTGCACTCAATGCTAAAACTATAGTTTTCAATGATTTTCATGGGACAAAAATCTTTGATTATTAAAGTGTTTTTATATTCCTGACTCAAAGTTATGACAAGAGGTTTGTATTATTTGTCTAAACTACACCTTGCAGATCTAGGTACTATTGTTTTACTAGTCTCCTTTGGCGACCACCTTGTTCGCTGGAATATGATTTGAATTAAATCTTGTGTATCATTTTATATTCATAGCTGCTTTTACAATGTAATTTTAAACTATAGATTCTGGTAGTAAATGGCCTTGTACCTGTTCTGTTCATTGTCTACATAAATGACCCTAATAGAGTTAAATAACTAACCATGCCATGTAACATCTTATTGCACGTTGGCAGCGCCGTCTTCACTTTCTTATTTCTCTTGCAAAATATGCATT
Source organism: Araneus ventricosus (assembly GCA_013235015.1). Taxonomy (NCBI): domain Eukaryota; kingdom Metazoa; phylum Arthropoda; class Arachnida; order Araneae; family Araneidae; genus Araneus; species Araneus ventricosus. The sequence goes on from BGPR01000008.1 coordinate 3,519,516, forward strand.
CGATTTCAACATTAAAATGGCGCAGCACATTTTATGGCCAGCGGCATGTTAGCTAAATTAAAACATGCTGAAAAAAGAATAAAAAATAACAACCATAACCATTCAGCTTATTGGATATATTTCTCAATATACGTAATATCTCGGAGAGCATGGTTTATAGATTCCACAAAGATTTTGATGAAATAAAATATGAAAGCAAAATGTATTAAGATATTACTTCAAATTTCAGCAATGACAGAGAAACACGCAATTAAATATTAGTTTAAACAATGAAAGCGGTTTGAATTGTGCTGCATCAAGGAAAAGTATTGTTTTAAATTATGCCAAAAAATATTTTTCAAAGGCTATTAAAATTAGGGAAAAAATTGCTCGGCAACTTAATGACTTTATTGAAAAGGTAATTTATTTCACTTTCAAATGGTGAAAAAATGATTTTTGCGCTGTAATTTTTTCGGAAGTTAATGAGGAAAAATGCCAAAATTTCGCTTTATTTTTAATTAATTACAATTTCAGAAAAAGGTCTCCGAGGTTCGCATTCCCACCCTCTAAAGCATGTTTGTGCCAAATTTCGTATCTCTGAGTCCAGCGGTCTGCCCTGTAGAGTGCCAACACACACATTCTCCTTTATTATTATTAGAGATAACACTATGTTAAATTTAACATAATGCCAGATTATGCTTTTGCCGGACATTTTACGCATTTACGAAAAGTGTAAGGTAGAGTAGGGATGGGAAAAACCTACCGTTTTAAACCGAAACCTAGGGTGTTTTTTTTGTTTCGGTTAACCGGTTTTTTTCAGTAATTTTTTGTTCCGGTTATAACCGGTTATTTATTTTAAATCCAATAACAGGCAAAATCAGCTATCAAAAGATAGGCTCGATTTTAGGTTCAAGTTATGAATTTCATCATCTTAGGCCAATCAACAACCACCACTTCCTCGAGGCGGACATTGAAATAGTCTAAAATAGTCATAGTCAAGCCTTCATAACTGGATTAGTTTTCGTCGCAGAAGACTGGAGCATTTTGCTTAAAATTGTAGTGTGCCAAAAATATTTTAATAAACATGATTTATAGGACCAGGGTTTGTTGAAACCTGTTGTTTTTGTAATAACCGCCATCCCTAAGGCAGAGGTTTCATTTACAAAATTTCTTCCAGATCCAGAGATAAGACTGGATAAATTAAAGATTTATTTAATATTTTTATTCTTGGAGGTGTGCAAGAATGCATGTGCTTGCAGATAAATCTATAAAATCATTATTTGTACTAACTTGAAGGAAAGCATTACAAAGTTATTATCTCTAGATTTCCAACATTTTTATTTGGAGGATATTAATCAAGCATATCTTATCTAAGCTACCAAATAATCTAAATATGTTTGGTATGGTAATAATATTTAGATTATATTTGTTATTATGGCAATGTTTTAAAGTTTTCAGAGCTCCATATATGCTATATTTCTTAAGAATAACTCAGCGCAATTTGAAATCTTCAGTAGCTGCATTCAACCACCACACATATCTTGTTTACCTTTCTCCCAGTTCAGTATATTTTTTAGCTTTTAATAAAAGCTACAAGATGGAAAACAAGACGCTGTGAGACTGTAAATGCATTACAAAAAAAAGTAGTTTTATTAAATCTGCAGTGTATCTGTTATCTGCAATCTATTCCAATATGCTTCTTACCTAAGCACACGCATCTTTATTTTAAGGTTAGTACAACCTGATATTGTAAATTCATTCCAGAGCATGCGGGTCAGTTCTTACTTATAATCAGTGGCGAATCTAGGATTCGGGTCTGGAGGGGGCTGAGGTCATAAAAATTTTGTATCGCCGTGACGAATGTCAAACCTCAAGGCTAAAGTAAACCAAAACTCTTTCACTTTACAGAATTGACTCACCTGACAGTAATAATCATAAAGAACAATGCAATTTTTTTCTATAATTTAATAAAAATTACAGTGAAATAACTAGCCAAAAAATGTCTTCGACCGCGTCAATGCTACAAGTACAAGTGGAATGACTATAAAAATAGGAAAATTTTCGAGCCTGTCAAGCCAGAAAGCAATGTTGAAACGTTTTTATTATTTTTTTAAAAGAGGGAAATTAAGAAAAAACAGTTGTAATGATTTTA